>CM044001.1:93009743-93243467 GCA_024085815.1 Flaveria linearis | reverse complement strand
GTAGGGCTTTGTGGGGTGGTCTTAGTAGGAGATGGGCTTGAAGCAGTGTGTACATGGGGAGGACTGTGCATTTCAATGGTAGTCTCCTCAAGTGAGAAAGACCCCAGATGTGTGGGTGCCCCTGAAATGGTTGCATCAGGCTCCTGTTGAGAGGAAGCCTGTGCGGTTGTGGTGGGTGGAGTCGGGGTAGCTGCTGGGAGAATCGAACCAGCAGCCACATCCTGCCTTTTGTGTTGCAGGGGCATCCTCAGGGACTCATTTCCCTGAGTAGCCTTTTTAGGCTTCTTTTTGGGTTTTGGTTTGGTGGGGACTTTGGATTTGGAGGTGGAGGCTGTGGGTTCCTGCTGCGTGGTTTTCTCGCAGCCGGGCAGCCTGTTTGAGTGTGTGGTCGGTGTTGTGCCTGGAGTATACCTCAGCTCAACAGCCATGGCAGGGACCCCAGTGCCAACAAGTCCCTCAGCTTGAAGCTGGTCCTCGATTATGGCCATATAAACCGAGGATACAAGATCCACCGGTTAGAAACTGGTTTTGTGGCCATATCCTTGATTTCTAAAAATATAATATCTGTTAAGTTCAAATGTTGTTTTTCAAGGATAGAAAATAATACCTGTTGCCACCTTGTTGACATTTGGTCCCATGAAGATGTTTTGGGAGCCAGACACACATTCACCATGTGGAAGATGAGTCGTTGGCGATCTGGGAGTGTTTCTTCAACAAGGTGGTGGCAGAGAGGTCGCCCTGATAGTCGTTGGCAGTGAAGCATAGATCGAGGGCGCCTTTGGGGTAAGAGGTTGGGTAGGTGGCATCCTCCAGCTTTAGGATTTGGCGTAAAGTAGCTGGAGTGATAACCACTGGGTGGTTGTTGACGGAGGACCGGAGAGAGACCTCGCCATCATTCTCTCCGGTTTGGACGGTGATGTTCGTCCAGACTCCGCCAAGGAGTCGGTGTATATGGTGGGGTTGAGAAGGAATGCCGTTTGGTATGGTGAATCGTCATCAGATCGACGGCATTGTGAAACTTAGGCCATAATGGCGATTTGGTGAGATGAGCGACACAGTTGTGTCGAGGTTTGAGTTGCATGGCCGCCATTAATGGTGTATGGGAATTTCAGAGGTTTTAGAAAAGTTAGGTCAAGTGAGAATGAAAAGCTCTGAAGGTTGGATTTATAGGGTATGGCAAAGGCTGAAAGAAACTACTGAGGTTTTGGTGTTAGTCATCAGTTGTGAAACTACTGATGACGTGGGTTTTAACCTTCAGTGGTTGTAACATCTGAGGACTTGGTGTTAGTCTTCAGTAGTTGAAACTACTGAAACCTTGGTTTTGTCCTTCAGATGTTGTAAACGGCTAAGACTTGTTATCAGTCTTCAGTAGTTATAAACTACTGAAGACCTAGTTTTCCATCTTCAGACGTTGTAACAACTGAAGACTTGGTGTTAGCCTTCAGTAGTTGTGAACTACTGACATCAGTTTGTGAACTACTGAAGACATGGTATTGCTTCAGTTGTTGTAAACAACTGAGGACTTGGTGTTAGCCATCAGTAGTTGTGAAACTACTGAAGACATGGTTTTGTCCTTCAGTTGTTTGGGTATGAAACAGCAGCTGTTGGCATCAGCTGAAGAGTAAATTACTCATCAGCTGTTTCTGTCAAATCAGTTGTTTCATGCTGGCCTCCACATTTACTCATCAGCTCTTTGGCTGACTTTCAGATGTTTCATTGACCCTAGCTCTTGTGAATATTTATGCCTTCAGCTCTTGTGAACAGATGTTCACAAGTGCTGATGAAATACTCCAGAGCTGGTGAACAAATTTTTGTCTTCAGTACTTGTGTAAGATTACACATCAGTACTTGTGAACAAAATTTGTTCTTCAGTACTTATTTATTTGAAAATGATACATCAGTAGTTGTAATCCACACACTACATCAGTTGTTTTCAACAAATAATGTACATCAGTACTTTGAAGCATTTTAGTCTTCAGTAGTTGTGAAAATGCTGAAGACTAAATTACTCATCAGTACTTATATTTGACCTTTGCATACTAATGCTCATCAGTATTTGTGAACTGAGAGCATCAGTATTGGTCAAATTATTCTAGCTAAAGCATACCAAGCCTTAGTACCAAGTTTTGAAATGTGGCACTATCTAAAGGCTTAGTAATATATCTGCAAGCTCATCAGCACTAGGCACAAACTTTGGATCAATCAGACCTTTTTCATAGCAATCCCTAATAAAATGGTGTCTGATCTCTATATGTTTGGTCCTAGAGTGCTGGACTGGATTTTAACAATGCAAAGAGCTGAAGCACTATCCATTAACAATGGAGTCTTAGTCTCTGTAATGCCATAATCCAAGAGTTGGTTCTAAAGCCAGAGTATTTGAGATGTACAACTTGCAGCAGCAATGTACTCAGCTTCAGCAGTGGATGTAGCAATTGATGTTTGTTTCTTACTCTGCAAGAAACTAAACAATTGCCTAGGAATTGGCAACCACCAGAAGTGGATTTTCTGGTGACTTTGCATCCTGCATAGTCACTATCAGAGAAAGCAACTAATTTGCAAGAATGCCCAGTTGAATACCAAAGACCTAGTGATTGGGTACCTTGTAGATATCTAAAGATCCTTTTGACTGCAATCAAATGGGATTCTTTAGGTGCAGCCTGAAATCTAGCACAGGCACATGTTGCAAACATGATGTCTGGTCTAGAAGCTGTAAGGTACATCAAGGACCCAATCATACATCTATAAAGGGTTTCATCAACCGCTTTTACCTTTCTGATCTACATCTAGTTGTGTGATGCTGCTCATGGGAGTAGAACAGGGCTTACAGGTTTGTAAATCAAACTTATTCAACAACTCTTTGGTGTATTTGGACTGATGAATAAAGATACCATCAGCCTGTTGTTTGATTTGCAAACCTAGAAAGAACTGTAATTCCCCCATAGCACTCATTTCAAACTTTTGCTTCATAAGCATTGTAAATTCATCACACAACTTTAGATCAGAGGATGCAAAGATGATGTCATCTACATAAATTTGAACAAGGAGCTTATGCTGTCCCCATAGTCTTGATGAACAAGGTTTTATCAATGGTGCCTCTAGTGAACTTATTTTGTAGAAGAAAGTTGATAGTGTCTCATACCAAGCTCTAGGAGCTTGCTTCAGCCCATAAAGAGCCTTATCAAGCTTGTACACCCAATCAGGATGTTTGTTGTCCTCAAAGCCTGGTGGTTGACACACAAAACCTCTTCTTTTATTTTCCCATATAAGAAGGCACTTTTGACATCCATTTGATAAACCTTAAGACTGTGAAAGGCAGCATAGGCTAGGAACAGTCTGATTGCTTCCAGTCTTGCCACAGGGGCAAAGTTCTCATCATAATCGATGCCTCCTCTGTGCAAACCCTTGAACAACCAGCCTGGCCTTATTCTTGACAATTTGGCCCTTATCATCTGTTTTGTTCCTGAATACCCATTTGGTGCCTATTGCCACTTCCCTTGGGGTAAAGGAACAAGCTCCACACTTGCTGTTTCTTGAACTAAAGAAGCTCAAGCTGCATAGCTTCAACCCATCCATTGTCTCTTAAGGCAACATGATAGTTCTTTGGCTCTTGCTGACTGATGAAGAGAGCATAGAAGCAGAAATTGGACAATTGACTCCTGGTTGAAACTCCAGCATTGATATCACCAATGATTTGAGATGTGGGGTGATTCTTCAGCTCTTGATAGACTATAATGTCAGTGCAAGTGTTTGTAGGACTTTCAGCAGCAACCAAATGGTGATGGAGATTCTTGAAACCATGTAGGAGATGGCAGCTCAAATGAAGTAGAGCATGCAGATATCTCATCAGCATTTATTGTGGATGGGACTGCTGAAGCTACAGGAGCATCAGGTTTAGTGGACTCAGGCAGGTTGTCACTAAACCTGAAGAGGAGAGTACTGACTACATCATCATCAGTATCACCAGGTGGAGAGCTGTTGACAGGCTCAACAGCTGGAGGTTGATAAGGAACATATTGCAGTATGTCCAGATCAACAACTCCATAGGGTTTTGTGGAATCTTGTCCTTTGGAGATTCATTGAACTTAACATGCAGAGTTTCTTCAACCACCTTTGTCCTACAGTTGAAGACTCTGTATGCCTTGCAAGTTGATGAATAACCAACAAAATACCCTGCATCCACCTTACTAGCAAACTTCTGGAGTGGGTTGCTAGTGTTGAGAATAAAACATAGACACCCAAAGGCTCTAAAGAATGAAATCAGAGGAGCCAAAGATGAAGAACTTCATAAGGACTCTTCATCAACCTCTTATTCACTAAAGCTCTATTTTGTACATAGCAAGCTGTATTGACAGCTTCAGCCCAAAAGGTCAGTGGCAACCTTGAGTCAGCCAACATTAACCTTGCTGCTTCAATGAGAGTCCTGTTCTTTCTCTCCACCACTCCATTCTGCTCAGGAGTTCTAGGAATACTAAACTGCCTTTTAATTCCCTTGGACAGGTAGAAGTCATCAAGTGTGTGGTTTCTAAATTCTGTTCCATTGTCACTCTCACACACTGACCTGTAGGGAATACTGCTTTCTACAAATAACACAAATTCATGATTGTCTTGGCTGCTTCATCCTTGGAGTGCAAGAAGAAAGTCCATACAAACCTGGAATAATCATCCACAATTACCAGGCAGTATTTCTTCTTTGCCATGCTCATCACTCTGACAGGACCAAAGAGATCCATGTGCAGGAGCTGCAAGCAGGCAGTGGACTTTGGTTCTTCTATTGAAGGGAATGAAACTTTGTGTTGTTTTCCTTTTAAACAAGCAGTGCAGTTGTCTTTACACTTGAACTCCTTCAAAGGCAATCCTCTTACTAACCATGGCTTATCAGCTGATTCATGTTCTTGAAATTAACATGCCCCAGCCTTCTATGCCATAGAGTAGACTCTTGAGGAGATGCCTTGGAGAATAGGCAAGGACGGCCTTTTAGATCTATCTTTTTGGAAAGATCTAAGGCATACACTCTTCTGTCCTGTGGCCTTTAGGAGAGTGTATTCATCCAACACCTTGTCAATCAAATTTAGAACTTTGAATGACAGAATCCGACAGTTCTGGCTTGTGAAAAGGGCAACATGGCCTTTATCACACATTTGACTGACACTCAAGAGGTTGTACTGAGATTCTCCACATGGTTAACATCATCAAACCTTATTTCCCCATTGGAAACAAAGCCTTTTCCGATGATATAACCCTTTGCATCATTGCCAAAGGAAACAAATCCCTTCTTTCCTTGAGAGTAGTCATTAAGAAGGGAGCTTCTTCCAGTCATATGCATGGATCCTCCACTGTCTACATACCAGATGCTTCTTTGGCATGTTGAAGAACCCTGCAATCATAACCACATGTTAGTTAGTTTTAGAGACCCAAACCTGTTTGGTTTTGAGTCTGTTCTCAACTACAAGTGCAGCACTAACAGGTGTGTTATGTGTAACAGCCTGAGGTGAAGAAGATGTGTAGAAGAGGAACCTTTGGCTTGGACTTCTTTTTCTGTGGTTTCATCACAGGAGCATCTAAATGGTTGACTCTTCCCATTAGACGCTGAACCATCATCACCAGCTGTGTCTGATTCTGTGATAAAGCTTTCAGCTTTTCAGACACATTGGAGTTTGCTGATGATGGATTCCTATGTTGTACTTCTTTTTCTGAGCAACCTCAGCTGTTGCTGAGTAACCCCTACTTTCTTTTAGATTTAGCTTTGGGCTTAGGGATTTTAGGCTTTGATGTTGCTAGTACAACTTGGTCTCAAACTCATTTTTCATTTCATTTATTAGCTCTTTAATTTTCTCCTTTTGTTTGAGTTTGGAACCCCTTTTTGTACCAGCAATCATCAGTAAGATGATTGAACAAGCCACATATCTCACATGGCTTCTTCTTCATCTTGTGTTGATCATCAACCAAAGAAGATGAAACTACTGAAGACTTGTTCTTCAGCTGTTTGTTATCAGTACTAGCAGTTTTCTTCCCTTTAGTACCTGCTTTCCTGACATCTTCTGTAGTTGTCTTCAAACCTTTTCTACTGTCAGTTTTTTTCTCTTCAGTGCTGGCAGTAGTTGAGGTTTGAACTTCAGGTGTTATCACTTGCTCTCCAGTACTTTCAGTACTTCTAGAGACAACACCTGAGTTGATCAACCTTTTGATCATGTGACAGTCAGCATTTGAACCAACAGCTGTTGTAGCATCAGCTGATTGGTTTTGGCAGGAGCTAATGCTGACTTTTTATCTCTGATGATGCTGAATCAGAGGATAATAGGTCACATGATGAGAAGGATTGGTTATTGCTCTCTCCATCAGATTTAACTTCTGCTCTTGAAGTAAAATCTGTAGGAGGAGCAGTGTGATTATAACCAATCCCAACTTCACATTGGAAGCTGATTGCTTCTTAAGAAGCATTTCAAAACCCTTGCATGATTGCACCCATCGATCACACTCTACTTGGGTCTTTGCAAGAGTTCCTTGAGGTCTCTGTACTTCTCTAGAAGTACATCTTCCCTAGCTTTACCATCTTTGATTTGACATTTAAGCTTGTAAATCTCATCATTTTCTCATTAAGTGCAGCCTCAAAATCAGCTTTTCTTTTGGAAATAGTGGCTCTAGCTCAAGATTTTTATCTATTAAAGCTACATTTGCTTCTCTAATAGAAGCAAATGCTGCTATGCATGATTCAAAACAAAGCTTGGCTTTGGCCTCAGATGATACCTGTGATGAGGCATTGGATGATGACCCCTCAGCAGACCCAAGGGCAATCAGAGCAAGATTTCCAAAAGGACTATCACCACCATGTTGACCAGCACCTTGGAGTAGTTGTTCCTGACCAGATAGATCATCTGGTAGACTACTCCAGTCAACAACTCCTAGGGTGAAGAAGCTGTGTTTTTGAGGTTGTGTTGATGATGAGATGGGGTAGATTGAGGCTCAGGAAGAGCCTGTGGTGGTTGAGCAGAAAGTGCTTGAGTTTGACTGGGTTGAGGCACGTAGTAGCAGGGGTATGAGTATGGCATATACCCCTGAGGCACAAAATAAGCAGGTGATGCCTGTGCTTGTGATGGATGACCAGAACTGGAGGAAGGTTGCCCTCTGTGCTGTGAGCTATTGCTTGGAAAAGTCACAAAGGGTGCAGAGGAGTTAGATCCAGATGATCTACACTCTCTAGCAAAGTGTCCAAGCATTTGGCACTTGTGACACCTCAACTTGCTCTTGTCAAACCAACTTTGGTTTTGCCAGAGAGACCAGGGAATTTCCTACCAGTTCTTTTGTAGAACTTTTGAGATCTGATATTGATCATTGCCATTTGGCTCAAAATATCCATCTCTTCCAGATCATCATCTGGAATGCCCTTCAAATCTTCCATCAAAAAGCACCAGTTATCACTGCTGCCTCCTGAACTACTACTAACACCAACAAAAGCTTGTTCGGAGTTGGTAGAGAAATCAATATGCTCATCAAGAACTCTCTTATGAAGCATATTCAGACTCCTGACTTATCAAGGTAGCATTTCCTTGAACAAAGTCATCAGCGAGCTTGCCAGAGGTGGACAACTTCCTCTTTTGCTCTATCTCTCTCTCTTAAATATGAGCAGTTTCCCATGAAGTTGGGTGAGAGATAGAGTTTCCAGATTTGCACTGGAGCGTAGGATAATGGTATAAGTGTCCCATCTCTCAGGCAGTGATCTGAGGAACCTGTTGTTCATCTGGCTGTTAGAGTACTCTTGTTTGACCATCTTCAGCTCAGAGATTAAACAAGAGAACCGCTCAAACTGCTGGGTCAGAGTCTCACCCTTTCTATATGAGAATGTCTCATATGTTGGGCGAGGATTTCCCTATTGTTTGCTAAGACCGAATCAGTTCCTCCAAATTGTTCCTTTAGAGCAACCCATAGGTCATGAGCAGTCTCATGATGCAAAAGCCCTGAGTAAATCTCATTTGGAATAGCCATGGCTAAAATTCCATGGGCTCTAGCATCAATCTCAAACAGCTTTAGATCTTCGTCCGAATATTGTTCAGGTTTCTTCGGAACTTGTTCATCAGATTCGGGGACGCTCACCATAGGCTTGTATGGTCCATGCACCACTGACTTCCAACAACCAGCACTGTTGAAAGACAAGTGGTGAAGCATACGTCTTTGCCATATGTTATACTCATTCCTCACAAGCATCGGAGGCTTGGTTGAGGAACCAGTATTGTGAGGATCGTTTGTTGGTGTAGTCATCTCAGTTTTTAGTCAAACTCAAGTTTAAACAAAACAAATGTAGCTCAAAACCACCAGAGAACCTCAAGTTTACGGCCAGAAACAGCAGAATCTCTCTCTCTACAGCTAATTCTTGTAAATTGCTAATTCGATCAAACGTAGAGATCAAAAGAGCAGTTTCAAATGATCAATAGTGAAATCGATCAATGATTAACCAGCTCTGATACCATTTGACAGGATCTCAGCCTCTAGTTTGATCAATTAGATTGTGTTCGCAACGGATTTAGCATGATAATTAGCAATTAATGCAAGAACATAAAGAATATTGCATGTAAAGTAAATTGTAGATAGAATAATTCTGCATAAAAGGAATAATATTCTGTTTCTCACATGTTTCGGCGTGGAATACAATCAGGTCACTGCCCTTTTATAGGCAAAAGACCCATACTGTTGTCAGATTCCACTGACATTTAACAGTTATTTAACTAACTACTGATAGAACACAAACTACTGAAGATGTCACAACAGCTGACATCTTGTTACAAAATTCCTAAGTGTTCTACCTATTACAAGTACTGAAAAGGAAACTACTGAAAAGCTACAACGACTGAAGAACAAATTCTTCAGTCGTTTACAACTACTGAACTATAACAGCTGAAGAACAAACTCTTCAGCTGTTGTACAAACTACTGAAAGGAAAAACATAAAACTACTGAAAAGAAAATCATCACAACAACTGAAGAAGACTTCTTCAGCTGTTGTGACAAACTCTGAAGCTTCAGCACTTTGGTCTTCAGACTTTGATCTTCAGATGATTCATCAGCTGATGACTTCAGTAGTTGTCATCAGCTGATGTCTTCAGTCGTTGTCTTCAGACTTTATGCATCAGTAGTTGATCTTCAGTTCTTCAGTTCTTCAGTTCTTCAGACTTTGATCTTCAGCACTTGTCTTCAGCACTTGAAGTCTTCAGTACTTGTATTTGTCAGTACTTCAGACTTCAGTACTTATCTTCAGCACTTTGGGATCTTCAGCTGTTGTACTTCAGATCTCTGATCTTCAGCTGTTGATTCTTCAGACTTTGTCAAACTGCTGATGAAGGTCTTCAGCAGTTGTTGTGATGTCATGTGGGACTTAGAGATTTTCCTGATCTTGGCTTATTGGTTCTTTTGGTCCAACAATATAAATTAAACCAGCACATTGCTTATCTACAGTAATGTAACTGTATTCTAATAAAAAACTATAAAAAAAATAATTACATAAAAATTAAATCTAAAAATGATGACATATTATGGTCACAAAAGGTTATAAACACTTAAATAAACATCACAGTCCAACCTTTAGCCTTATATTATCAAATTATCATTAAAAATCACGAGATTGTACCATAAAATTCATAGATTTCATTTACGAACAACCAAAATCACATGAAGCTTGAATCAAAAAAACATGACAGAACATGTGACTGTAGTTACATAATCTATAAAACCTAAAAAAAAACTTATAAGCAGTAAAATAATGAAAGAAATGGTAAAGTAAGTGCAAAAAAAACGAAAACAAAAAATGTTTTCAAATGGTTTTCCCCATAAAAGCTTATAACCAGTCCAAAAAAATGGAATACTAAGTCCAAAAAAAGGTAAGCAGTCCAAAAACAAAAAAAAGAAAAAAAATTACAAAACTAACCATGACGATCATAACCGATGTATCGGAGAGGAGAGATTGCAGAAACCGCATCAGGTGCCGGAGGGTCTGGTGCAGGAGATTCAGCATCGTGAACTGTTGAATGCAGAGGCCGGGTAACTATAACGCAATCCACTGCAGGATTCACGGGTGAAGGTTCTAGTGGATCCACAGGTTGTAAAGGGGGATGGGTAACTTCACCACCACCCATGAATGAAATTATCGGTTCTTGCTAAGAAACAGGGGTTAAGTGTTCTACAAATGTTGAAGGAAAAATGTTGATGGATGGAAAATGTTATAAAGGAATAAAATCTAAAGTGATGGGTTGTTGAAAAAGGTTGATGACATGGTACTACAAAGATGGTGAACGATGTGTATGCAAAAGGTATGAAATGATGGGTTGGTGAAAAAGGTTGACAAAGTACAAAAAAGGTACTCTGTCAAAAAGCAAGAAATGAAATATGGGTAGTGGGTAAATGACGGAAATACCCTTAAAGTTGTCTCCCATGTTGATGATGTGTCAAATTATGATTGGATGTTAAGGGTTAATGGGTTCTCACATTAATGGAGGGTTAACACTAGAACCCAACCCTATATAAGTGTATATATATATATAGGGTAAGGTTCCTTTGCTAACCCTTGTTTATTGCGATAACCCGTTAACCCTACTGTAACGAACACTTACACCACTGTAACTAACATTTACATTGCGTTACACCACTGATGTAACGATTTTCCCTCCATTTTTAAAAAACTCCACCATTTTTATAACGTTTTTAACTTTTTATATGACGTTATTTTTTTAAACAAATTACACCATTAAATAGATCATTTTAATATCTTTAATTTGAGCGTAATCTTGCTATATTTTTTTAAAAAAAATTTTAACGTTCGTTTTGGACCACTAGTTTTACCACTGTAACTCTAAGTTACAATGGTGATGTGGCTTGCTGTGGACCACTAGTTGGGTTAATGGGTTATCGCAATAAACAAGGGTTAACATTTGATCATTTCCCTATATATATATATATATATATATATATATATATATATATATATATATATATATATATATATATATAATATATATATATATATATATATATATATATATATATATATATATATATATTATATATATATATATATATAGGGTTAGGTTCAAATGAGAACTTCAATTTTATTGAGAACTTAAAGAACCAATCTACACCACTCATTTTTTTTAGATCTTCAATATTAAAAATTAAATTTAAATGGCATATTGGTGATCACTTAAATAATTTCTCTCTCTAATTAACTAATTATCCCTTATATCTCTCAACTTTAATTAATTATCTTTTATCTCTCTTCTCTCCAATTAATAATAATATTTTTTTTCTAAAATAACTAAATATGTAAGTGTATATATACCTTTCAAAATATATACAATTGAATGATATTTTTTTAAGTTTAAGTAATTATAATGTCAATGTATACTGTTTAATATTTTACGTATCTTTATTTGTTAATTGGTAGTTGTTTAATGGAAACTTTATTTTGTCAATAAATTAAAGAACTTATGTAACACTTAGTTTTTTTAATCTTGAAAATCCTAAAGGAATAAGAATTATATAATGATATAAGTATTAAATAGTCACTTGTAGATATACGTATATATTTTAATTTATACATAGGTAAAAATGTTTAAATCTTTAAAATCATAACCTATTTTTTAAATTGACCATTATTTACATGTACGTATATTTTACATATTTTTTTTAAATTAATCATTTATTCTTGATCTTCTATATTACATATCCATAAATACCATACATATGTGTAAATCGACTATTTATATTTTTACATATATGTTAAACATAAAATGATCAAGTTTTATAAATATGTTAAATTAAAAAATGATCTTTAATACGAATGTGATTTTTATATTTAAATATTTACAATAAGTGTTTACGTAAGTGTTTAATAGGAATGTGATTTCTATATTTAAATATATAAAAGTAAACAAATAGTAAATTCTTAGTGTATTCACTTATTCACTTTTGAATTAGACAAGTTTAATTAGTGACAATCTAATGAAAAATAGTCGTTTCTACAAATCACACGCTATTTACATATACGTAAATCCTCAACGAACCTCTATTTAATTATATGTATTTGTATACAAAAATACATGTCTTGAGTTGCACATTTTTACATGCACGTAAAATTATTGTTTTACATATGTGTAGATCGACTAATTGCATTATGAACCAAGAAACCGAATACAATATATGTAGATAATATAAGAATGCCATATGAAAAGAACAAATAAAAAGACCTTCAATATTAAATCTCATATAATCAAAATAATCTTACATAAATCCTAAAGAAAAAAACTAACCGTCATTTAAACATTTTGTTCATATAATCGATTTAATAAGTCAGGGAACTTAAAACTGATTAACAAAGTCTAAGGTTAATTTGTAATTTTAATCAATTATAAAAGGCACATGATACAGATAAATAATCACCAATGTTATAAAAAAATTGAATACATACATATCTAAGAAACATTTGAATCTGCTATGAATTTACCTTATTCTTATAACCCATTGTATGTGTATATACACATAACCATCACCACAGATAAATAATCACCAATGTTATAAAAAGTCAACACATGATTACCACCGCCGCCGATCTTCATGTCGTCTACCTCCTTTTGTTTTGGCTATTAATCAAATAATTCATCTAGCCCACATGGTATCACCCGTTCAGTCCACTATCATCACCATCGTTCATGATGATGTGGCAACCACCGATGGAAGATGTGATTCATCATCTTGCTCTATCGACTTTTGCATAGATGGGTGTGTGCTAAAATAAGTTAAGGATTTTAATTTTTAAGAAAGAATCAATGGTGATTTAAAAGATTAGGGAGAAATTATAGGGGATGTTAATTAAAGAGAGAATTTTATTGTCAATAATACCCTTTTATTATTTATTTAGTAACTATAATTTTTAATTTAATTACATGTATGCCATTATTATTTTAAACCATTGATTAGATGATCTAAGGGTGTAGATTAGTTCTTGTAGTTTTTGCGATATTTACAAGTCCTGAAAAGATCCTAACCCTATATATATATATATATATATATATATATATATATGTATATATATATATGTGTATGTGTGTATATATATATATATGTATATATATATATATGTATATATATATATGTATATATATATATATATATATATGTATATATATATATATATGTGTATAGGGAGGGTTCCTAAGAAAACCTCTACTTATAAGAAAACCAAGAAAACCACTTTTAAACCATTGATCAAATTGATCAATGGTTGATATTAATCAATGGCAAATTTGTAAATATTTAATAGATAGTTGCTTTAATTAAATGATTAAAGGGTATTTTAGGTAGATTACAATTTTTATATTTTTGGAAATAACTAAAATCCCTTAAATCTCTCTCTTTCTCTCTCTCTCTCTTTAAAATCAAACACAATATTAGTTTAATTTATAATCAAATTAATTTATTCAAATATCATTCTAAAATATTTTAGAAGAACACAAGTTTTTTTTTTCTGCAGATCTATATTAATTACATACATGCTTACGTATACGTAAACATGTTCACATATTTGTTCATAACATATTTGCTCCTTAGAACATGCTTACTTATATGTAAACAAGCATAAAACAAACAATAAACATGACAATTGCTATTACATTGAATTGATGAAACTTATGTATATGTATCACTCACTAAAATGGTATACAAAATCAGGAAATTCAAATAATTTCTTGTTAGAATCGATAATCAGCTGAAATAAAAAAAGAACTATAACTATAACACACAACTAGTATAGAACAATATGTTAAACTTAAAAAGTGCACATACGTAGACATGGTTCTGTATATGTATTTTGATTACATATACGTAACAATCATCTTCATATTAATCAAAATTGTCTTCATCTCTATCATATGTATCCTGCTTACGTATATGTAAACACTACTAGATTAGCAATTAGCAAACAAAGAAAAAACAATAAGCATACTATTATATCAAAACGGTAAAACTTACATGTATGTAAGCAATCAGAAAACAAATAAAGAAGACATGTTGATGAAACTTACGTATATGTAAACACCCTTGCGTAATCAAATCCTCATCCCTAGCAGATATGTATCCTGCTTACGTATATGTATCCTGCTTACGTATATGTAAACACAACCAGTTCTTAAACCCACCCAAACACACAAACCCTAATTCACCATTACCATCATCACCATTTCCCCCCAAAAAACTCATCTTTCACCCTCTTCATGATTCTTGAAGACTCCAAACACCCTAATCTGTTCGGATTCGTCAAACACTCTTCCCCAATTGACGGATCGATCTCTTCTTCATCTTCTTCAACTCTACTCACACCGTCAACAAGTACAGCTTTAGCCTTGAGGGAAATTACGCATTTAACGGGGGAAAGAACAGAAGCTAGGGTTTTGTAGGTTTCGGAATCGTGTAATCGGAGCTTCACTTCAACTTCCATGGTGGATTAGGGTTTCGATTCGTGCACAGATGTTGTGGATCTGCAAGAAGAACTTGATTTCATCTTTATTGTCTCCTTGCTTTCTTGATTTATTAACAAACCACGCGACCTCTAACTAATTGCATCATCATCGCTATCTGATTTTGATATCTGAACATACCATTCACATGGTTGATGAATTGGGCAAAAATCAAATAGGTCGAGATTCCAATGGTTCGATGAAGCAGGTTTCTCAAACACTCTGTATATGGGTTTGTTCAATCATGGAGAAAAAGATGGGGATTTGGTTAATAATGAGTATTTACTAAAAATAATTTATATATAAAATTACTAAAACACCCTTTGAATATAATAAATATAAATATATAATGAAAAATTGTGATTGGCTAGAAATGGTTTTCTTGGTTTTCTTAAATTTACTTGGTTTTCTTAGGATCCCTCCCTATGTGTATATATATATATATATATATATATATATATATATATATATATATATATATATATATATATATATATATGGGTAGAACTTGAAGCAATGTTAAAGTTGCTACCTTGTGAGCTAATGAATGTCTACATCATGCTTAAAATAGCCTAACATCCCATGAACCATACGCATGCGGGAGACTTGTTCACGGCTCTCTCCATATATACCCAGCTACAACAATTACAAGAAAGATAGTATGTTAAACTAAACAAGAAAACAAATTAAAGAGTTAAAACTTATCTGAACTAACCTCTTAAGCTTAAAATATATCTTAAATGTATTGTACTAAATAGTTGTGAGTGTAGTATAAAGAAAATATTATTGTTTTTCTATATATTTGATAAAATTGCTCACCTCTATTAGTTTTTTTAATATTTTTGAAAATTGATTGTGAGTGTAAGAAAATGTAAAGTTAATAATAAATGTATAAAAATATATTATTTAATTGAAAGAAAAGAAAAAATAGTGATTTTCAGTGTAATATTAGGAATAAAATAAAAAACCCACTATAAGAATTTTTAATATAATGATAAATTTAGATAGAAAGTAACGGTAGGTTAAGCATTTTCTTGAGATACAAGTTTATTTGCAGCTTCTTTATGTAAACTTTGGCATCAATGAAATGTCGCCATGTGGGTTTTAAAGCAATTACCAAATCTACTCTATTGGTGAATCTTTGTGTTCCGTGTGAAAGGAGCTTGAGCCCCAACAACTTTGAATCTAAAACAAAATTAACACTTGAGCCCGAATTTCCTTAAGAAAAAAGAAGAAAACTTGGAATTTAAATAATATTTATCAAGCGTAATATTGTGGAGAAAGAAAAGAAACATGCATGAAGTGATTGAGTAAGACAATTAATTTTAGGTAACGGACAAATAGAGCGGCAACAGTTGTGAACGCAATTCCAACGATGAAGAATGGATGAGGATTCAATCATGTAGATGAAACAACAAAAGGTTTAACAACTACTACGCACGTCATCATTTTTTTAATGTTGTTAACGTCACTTAATTTGAAAGAAGCCGATCAGCAGTCCTTAGGAGGAGACACCTTATAACTTTACAAAATGAAGGTCATTGGTTGGAGTCTCACTTAGTGTAATATGCTTTAATTGAGCCAAGGGTTTTACCGCATTGGGAATTTGGGTGGTGGGTTTTCCTTCGAATGGTGGGCGAACCAGGTCCCTAGTGATGTCTGTGTTCGCGGGCGTGGGTGACCTTTCGCCAATGAGTTTACCCGGGTGACCGGGCTTAGAAATTATTCGTTGGTTGTTCAAAAATAAATTTGAAAGAAATTTTTGGGAAATAAATAAGGGTAGGCGGGGCATATTTGGGTATCCTTCTGGTTACATCTCCTATTGTGGTTACATCGCTGCTGCCAACAAGGGGTTGGGGTCTTAGATATATGCTACGGGTATGTGAACGCAATGAAGGAAATTGGATGTGATCGTTGGGCCATTTAAATTTTTTTATCAGTTATCTTATTACCCTATATGTGAAAGAAGCAACCTGATGAACAATGATTCGAGGTTTTTTGGTCATTTGTTCCGTTTCTCGGTTGTTGTGCGTCCTAGGCATCTCTGATCTTCATCTTCTTCAAGAGAGGTGTAGGTGCTTTATCTACCCCCACTCATGTCATAATCTCAGTCGTGTGGCGGAGGGCGGGTGGCCCTCGCGATGGTCGTGGCGTCGCCGGCGTTTCAGGAGCTGTGACGGTGCCGATGGCTATGGTGGTGGCGTTAGAGAGGGTATATGGAGGTCGGAGGTCTCGGGGTGGTGAGAGATGGTGGTGAGAGATGGTTGTTCGTTTCCGCTTAGACGTCGCAAGCACGATCATGCTCTGGTACACCTCGATTTCTCGTCTCATGGATTGTTGTTGCCGGTAGACGATTGGCCGCTCCGCCTCTCTCACCAGGTGTGTGGCGGTGCCGATGGCTATGGTGGTGGCGTCCCACCCTGTAACGTCACCCGTATCACCGATGGTGGTTTTCCGTCTTTTCGACGACCACTATGGTAACCTTTTGTCTCCCCTGTTGCTATTAGTGTTAGGCGATGGTAACGGTGGTCATGCCGGTGGCATTTGTCGTGTTGATTGTGTGGGTGGAGTAGTTGAGGTCAGCCTGACGGCCGGGTGGTGATGGCGGTGCTACTACTGCCTCTAGCCTTTCTTTGCCTCACAATCTCTCGATTACCCTTTTACGATTTCCAGATCTCACCACCCACCGCTGCCCTTCGCCGCTTTGTCGTGCATGCATTAATGGTGGTTGTTGCTACCGACGATGGCTGTTGCGATTTGTTGATGACAATGACCTAAGGTTCACTGAGACATTAAGTTGATGTTTCTGGGTTTTAGTTGTTGTTCAAGACCTAACTGAGTTTTCTAACCTATGATTCATCTTTAGTCAATGATGTTGAGATTTTCCTCACCTGAGACTCGATTTTCATCTTTTTAATTCATGTTTGGTCTATGATACGTGTTGGGCGCTGATGATGATGCTAATGGTCACGGTGATCACTTAAGTCGGTGAATCTATGGGTTAGGTCGGTGACGATGAATCTCGATTCATCCGAGGCTTTTTTAGACCAGTAAAATGATCTCTCTGATTTTCTGTAATGGTAAGAAATTCCGTGCGAGGTCACTATGTTTGGCGATGACGATAAGATGATGAATGTGTTCATTGTTTTGGCGTGGCACACTAATGTGTGCAGCCGCAAAGAACAATCATTTCTAAGCCAACAATGATGAATATTAACAGTTTAAGGGTAATGATGATATGAAAATGCGGGTGTCATTTTCGTGAGGCAATCGATCTTTTGCAGTGATGACACATTATTTCTGAACTTTCTAATCCAGTTTATACCATTTGTATAGCGTTGTGAATTGTGATTAGATTTTTAACCGCCGCCAAGCGCGGTCGGTTATCACCTAGTTCCTATAAATACATATCACATGTTAATATTACACACAACAAATATTATCCAACTTCACTATAATTTCTTCTCTCTTTTTCTACTAATTTTTTTCTACTACAAGATATAGATGATATGGAAAATTATATGATCTATTTTCCACCTACAGTAGTATTAAATTTCTTATATATGTAGTCGTTTAACCTGAAGTTGAAGACACTGCAACATCTAAAAAAATGATATGTATCATGTGATTGCGTAAAAGCTCACAAAGTTCTAATGGAAGATTGACAACCAAAAATACGATGAAGCGGCATTTCGTGCAAGATATATTGTGTCGAAATCTTTGTTTTTAAAAACGTTTTAATATATAACTTAATGTTTTCTAAAAAAATATAAATGTTTTAGAGTATTTGAAAGAAGTGACGCCTTTAATTTTAATGTTTTATGGAACTACAAAATAGTTAAGGATGAAATTACGATAAGAATGCAAGATTGGTGATGGTTTCAGGATGCTAAGTTAGTTCTATGAGTGTTCTAAATACCCTAAGATGTATAATTTGATAAATCTTTGGAAGACATACATCGAGGGTGGTACTAGTCACAATATCCCACCATGATAATGATATATCAAGGCTGTCAAACACTACTTGGGAGATGAGTATTAATTAAAACTAGTTATTTTCCGTCGCGCTTAGTGACGGGAGTCCGGTCATTATCTATCTGGCTCTTCGAAAACCATCAATGTTGTTAGGACCGGATCGGACCGGCCGGTCCGACCGGTTCGACCGCGAATCGGTGGCTGGTCCGGTCCGGTCGAGGGTGGATCGTTTTTGGAGCATTGAACCGGCCGGTTCGAACCGAGTCGGCGGTTGGACCGGCGAACCGGTTCGGTTCCGACCGGATTTTGAATTTTTTTTTTTATTTTAGTGGGTAAAAACGGGGTGTTAAACCATAAATTAGTACTTTGTATATACAAATATAGTTAAGTTTTATATATAACTATAAAATATATGTATAAATCATATATAAATTACTTATATTTAATTACATATATAAATATAATTAAAATATAGTTAAATCCGGTCCATCCGGTCCGACCGGTCCGACCGGTCCGACCACCAAACCAGTAAGCCGTCCGGTTCGACGTCCGATCCGGTTATGAGAACATTGAAAACCATAAACTCAAAGTTTGGTGGCATAACACAAAAATATTAAAATTTAGTAGCTAAACTTGAAAAATAAAATTTTATTATAAATAGTTTAGTAGTCAAACTCTAAGATTCTGAACTTTAATTGTAAAAAAAAATATGTGACCAAACTCGATGATCCTAAACTTTAGTGTCCATGGTCACACACTACGTGACGGGAGCTCGGTCAATTTACTCACATGCAAGGTTGTGTTACCTTGGTTGTTATATGTCCAGCTTGCTGAAAACCATAAAATTAAAGTTTAGTGATGAAACTCAAAATATTAAACTTTAGTGACCAAACTTAAAAATAATAAATAAAACTTCACTATAACTAGTTTAGTAGCCCAAACTTAAAGAGACTAAAGTTTAGTGGTCAAAGTAAAACAAAATTGATGAACATACTCTAAGATTTTAAACTTTGATCACCAGAGTTAAATAACCAAAAGGTAAAGTTGAAAATAAAATAACTTAAAACTAATATGATTAAAATTTAAAATATCAAAAGTACACTATTCATCTACCTTCTCATTTAATTATGGGTATATTTAAAATTTTAAAAAAAGTCACTGAATTTTAACAATCTTAACTTTCATTTATTGGTTCGGAATTAATCTCAACTAAGGAAATATTTACAGACGCTTCCAACTTTGAGCATATTTTTCTTCAAAGATAATTTACTAACTAGGAGTGAACCCTTGTTAATTTCTTTGATGAAATGGGTCCAACTTTGAGCTATTTCTTAACTCCGTCGCCGCCCAGCCTCCATCATATCCGTTTTCTACTGCCTAGCCTCCACCGTCACTTGATATCTACCTTCAACAAGTCAAGTGGTTCGGATTAGGAAATGGAGATTGATGAGTTTCAGTGTGCAGAAGTTTTAGATTGACAGAGCTGATGGTTGATTTTAATTTTTTGATTAGTCTTTTAGCCATATAAGAAGTTCACGACATCAAAAATTATAGTGTTAACTCTCAGTTGATAAGGAATCGTTGAAGAAAAATAAACTCAAAGTTAGGAGTGTATGTAAATATTTTTTAAGTTGGGATTAATCCGTCCAATAAATAAAAGTTGTAATTATTAAAATCCAATAAACCTTTAAAAAAATATTTATGTTGTTGTGAAAAGAAGTACGAAAGTTAATAAAAAGGTATGTTGCAGATTTATCTATATCGTGATGAACATTAATGCAACTTAAACATAAAAAATTAACATTTCACAAAGATCTGTTCAGGATCTTATAAGATATTATATATCAATACTTATAATAACAAATATTTAACCCGGTTAGGTTTTAAATAAGACTTATGTTGAAACATCACAACAGTCCATTCGTGATTTTATAAAATATTATATTTAAAAGTTAAATATTATATTAAAAAATAACAAAACCAAAAGCCATTCACAGGCTTGAACATGTGCCAAGGACTTTTATGTAAGGCTAGCAATTTATGGCGTGTATCTGTTAACACGACACAAAGTAAACATGTTGAGTTTAATTTTAATAGTTTTTTTGTTTTAAACAGGTCGACACATTTAAATATGATTAAATTCATGCCAAAACAAATTAAACACTATTTATGACACATCATGGATTTTAACTTTTGTTATTCATTTATATTATCATGGTCACTCTGAACTCATAGAGTTAACGAAATGTAAGAGGAGATTATCGTGTAAGAATTATGGATTAATGTCCGCGTTATTCTTTACGTAGACATGAGACAACAAACATAATAAGGTCCTTTTCCTTAACTAGTTCATTAATGTTGGTAAGTGTATAAGCATATTTCTTTGTACGACTCAGATCAGCAAGGAGTTTCTCATCTCCTTTCATTTGAAGCTTAATAAGTTGTGCTTCAAGTGTATATTCTTTTGAGGCAACGTGTGGAGCATAGGTACTAGTAAGAGAATCCCATCAGTCACGATATACGATAACTTGAATAAGAGAGAGAGGCCTCAAAAATTGTTGCAGGTGTGTTTTACATTGTTAAGTTAAGAAACATGGTTTATTCTTTGATTAAGTTTGCTAATTCAATTACATGTTTATTCCGTAAAAGAGTCTTGCAAGTTTAATAATTCGTAACAATTATGCCATTAAAGAACATTGCATGTGTCATAAAAGATAGTATTTAACCTTTATATATACTACTACTACTACCATCAGCATCTCATATTATTTTTATATATATGTACCTTATACATACATATAACAGGACACACTATTGTTAAATTTGTGATTTTATTGTAAGTACACATAAGTAACTATAAAGAGAACCGAATTATAAAACTAATCAAAAGAGTTATAATTTGATAGGTATAAATTCGCTAATGAGATAATTAAATACTTTGATTCCATATGTAAAGAACCCAAAAGTAATTAATTTCACCTAATTAGATCTGATGACTACCAACCATTCAAATAAACACCCCTAAACATTCACCAAAGGACATCATAGCCATTTTGTCCACATCTTTAATTTTTTCCCTTTTGATCTTATTATATTTGTTACTTTGATTCTAAATAAATAAATAATAACTATATATAGTACTATTTTTTTATGGAAAGCTCAGCTAAGTCCTTGAAAATTACATATGTATTAATTCCGCATGTCGGTATAACTATAAAATATATATATATATATATATATATATTATGAGTTTTTGTTTAGTTTAAATAATCTAATTTGAGATGGAAAGACAATCAGGATGCTAGACGGTTTGATTTGGGCTTTGGTGAGTGAATCAAATGTTGTAAGTTCAAACTGACCGACAACGCGATTTGAAAATACATCTCAAAGTTTAGTTTACTTCATTCTTCTTTTTCTTTTTATGAAAAATAATTCCCTAAATCCCAGAGCCTCCGCCGTCACCACCACTTTGGGATTATTTAATTCTGTATTAGAGAATTAAAATATATAGTGCAAATAGCTCATGTGTAAGAGATCTCCAACGGCTCTATGCGGACGGGTCACGTGAAGTTTGGATGTGGACAAAGCCATTGGAGCACCCCATACATTCGTCCGGTTGGAGTTTAAGTTTGGAATTTCAAACTTGAAAGAACTTGAAATTGTGGGTCCCACCACAACACTTTAATAGAACAAAACTTTTAATTAATACAAATATAATTACATTCTTTACTTTTAATTAATATAAATGTAGTTCGATTCTTTAATAAAATACTTATACTTAAATTAAATGTAAAATAGGTTTTAAATTATTAAAACATATATTAAGTTAACTAAAATTGATTTAAAACATAGATTAAGTAACTAAAGTTATAAAGTTTAAATTAATTACTTTCATATTATAATTTTCCATTTAAATTTTATCGGCTAATTTTTGTAACGGCTAGTTTTTATAACGGCTAGTTTTCTAACGGCTAGTTTTTGTAACGGCTAGTTTTCTAACGGTTAGTTTTCTAACGGCTAGTTTTTCTTATTATAAATAGAAGTATTTCTTCTTCTTCCTCATCACACAATCCAGATTTATCACATTCAAGTCTCACGCTAAAGAATGAGTTCAAGTGACGATGAAACTCCACATCTCTTGCCTTACCTCAACAACCGTTTATGACTCCTTCTTTAGTTAATGATGCGCAATTTATGCAATTAGCCATTAAGCAGCACGAACTATTGATGTCCGATGACTTCGAAAGGATATCTTTGCAAGTAAAGCACCATGATACCGAAGAAGGGACCAGTTCCAGACGTTCGAAGCGCAAAGAGATAGTCAGGAATCGTGTAGATGGAGACGCTCGTCTTTGGAACGACTACTTTGCTCCGAATCCGGTTTACAACGAAGATTTGTTTAGGACGCGGTTTCGAATGCATCGCCACCTTTTCAATCGAATAGTCGATGATTTAAAAAACAACTATCGCTACTTCACACAAAGACTTGATGAGGCGGGTAGAATTGGTTTATCTCTTAATCAAAAATGCACATGTGCCATACGTATGTTGGCATATGGCATCCCAGCTGACCTAACCGATGAATATATACGTATTGGTCAAAGTACCGCCCTCGAGTGCCTTCGAATGTTTTGCAGAGGTGTTATTGAACTTTATTCAAAAGAATATCTAAGAAGGCCAAACGAAAATGACATCCAACGGTTATTGGAGGTGCACTCAGAAAACCACAGGTTTCCCGGAATGCTAGGAAGCGTTGATTGTATGCATTGGGCATGGAAAAACTGCCCAGTTGGCTGGAAAGGTCAATTTACATGAGGTGACCATGGGCATCCAACCATTATGCTTGAGGCGGTTGCATCACAAGACCTCTGGATTTGGCACGCCTATTTTGGTGTGGCGGGGTCAAATAATGATATTAACGTTATAAATCAGTCACCAATATTCAACGAAATTTTAGAAGGTAACGCACCACCATGCAATTTTGTGTGAATGGAACACAATACAACATGGGATACTATCTTGCGCATGGTATTTATCCTGAATGGGCAACGCTTGTGAAAAGCTTCACATATCCACAAAAACCCAAAAATGCTAGAATTCAAAAAACGCCACGAGTCAGCAAGAAAAGATGTTGAGAGGCATTTGGTGTCCTCCGAGCTCGATGGCACATTATAAAAGGGCCTACAAAAATTTGGGACCTAAAGACTATAAGCGACATAATGTATGCATGCATTATATTACATAACATGATTGTAGAAGATGAAGGGAACGCAATAACTGATTGGGCAGATGATGAAAGTGATGGACCTGAACCAGTAAACCATGGACCAACAGCAAATTTCGAGGGACACTTGGCAAGGTTCAAGTGTATACGTAATCGTGAAGCTCATCAAGCGCTTCGGAACGATTTGGTGGAGCATATATGGTCTATTCGGCGTTTGTAACTTTTTTAAACATTTTTTTGTTTGTGTGTGGTTTCATTTGATCTTTTGTTTTTTTTTAAGTTGCAAGATATGTAATTTTAAATTTCTATGTTATGTAATTTTTACTTTTAGGTTTGTTTTTTAAGTTTTAGACTTGTAATTATTTTTTCAGTAACTTTTTTTTCAGTAGTTTTTTTTCTTTTTCAGTAGCTTTTTTCGTTTTTAGTAGTTTTTTTCTTTTTCAGTAGCTTTTCCTTTTTCAGTAGCTTTATCTTTTTTAGTAACATTAATAAATAAAATAAAATTTTTTTATCAGAATTACATTATAAATAGACTCATAAGACTACACCATTTCAACAACCTACTCATAATCCTCTAAAAATCTATCATATTTTTGGTGTTTGAAATGGATGATGATACTTCGTTTCAACATTTGCTGAGTGATGCTAATAACTCAATCCCTATTCCAAACCCTATTCCACCATTCGGTTTTCATCAAACTCAGCAACCTGGATTCTTTGCATACCAGAATTCAAACCTTGGTTATCCATCATTTCCACAACAAACCGGTTATCCACCATTTCCACCACAACCCGATTATCCATCATTTCCACAACAACCCGGGTACCCACCATTTCCACAACCTGGGTACCCACCATTTCCACAACAACCTGGATATCCACCATTTCCATAACAACCTTGTTATCCAAACTGTGAAACAACAACTCCAAGTTCCGGTGACACTCAATCATCGCAAACTTCAACACCATCACCCACGATTGGTCACTATGCTTCTCCGGCTGCTAGAAAAAAAAAGGAAAACTAGAAGAAAGACCTCATAAGCAAAGGGTCCAAAAGAGGTGGACCATAGACGAAGGGAAGCTTCTTGCTATGGCTGTTGTTCACATCTCTAATGATGAGGTAACTGGAAACAGTCAAAAAGGGAGTGATTTCTAGGCGCGCATAGGAGAATATTTCTGCAACAATCCAGGGTTTTCACGTTCTGCAGACATCTTGAAGTCACACTGGCATATGGTAGCGAAACCAGTTCAAAGTATTCTGGGATTTACAACCGTATTAAAGCTCAAAAGAGAAGTGGTTGGTCTGACGAAATGATCACATCTTTAGCTGTGGAAGAGTATTGCTGAATGCGGAACCAGATTTCAATACGACCATGTGTGGAATATCGTGAAAGGAAACCCGAAATGGCACGAGCCGGTCCCCTTTCAACCAAAGAGGACTAAGACATCAGTTGCCGGTGACTATAGCACATCAGCTTCTGATGGGCACTCAACCCCAGTCAATCTCGATGATGATACTCCTATCTCGTTTAAGGATTTCAATCTTGTAGACGAGCCAGACGAGTATCAAGGACCGACTCGTCCAATCGGGCAAAAGAAGGCAAAGGCAGCGAAGGTAAAGGCGGCAAAGGCAAAGGCGAAGGCAAAAGATACACAAGAGAATTCCGAAGAGTATGATGGGTGGATTAAAAAAAATCTGAATCCATGGATGTCTTCAAGAGTCAAATGGACCAATTCCTCTATAACCAAGACATCAATATACTAATGATGGATCGAACTCACATGGATGAGGAGAGATTGGCAACGCACCTGAAGATATGGGAAGCTATTAGGCGAAAACATAATCTTTAAGTTGTGTGATCTTTAATTTTTAGGTGGTGTGCTTTTTATTTTTTAGGATTTGTAATTCTTACGCTTTAGGTTGTGTGGTGTTTAATTTTTAGGATTTGTAAGGTGATGTGATTTTTAAATTTTAGGATTTGTAATTTAATCTTTAAAAGTTTGTGTTTTTATAATTTTTATGATTTGTAATTTGTAATTTTTATTTTCTGTAATTTTAAATTTTAGATTATGTTTATATTTTAAATTTATTTTAAGTAATTCTAATTTTTAGTATATTAAATAACATGGAATATAAAATACATGAATTTCTTAGTTTATAAAGAAAATGTAAAGTGGGTGATGATGTGGAAATGAAGGGTGTTTGAAAGTGGACGTATTGTTGGAGGAAAAATGAGGGTTTTTGATGTTTGAAAGTGGACGGGTGGAAAGCTGATGTGGCAGCTGATGTGCCGCGTTTGGTTTTAAAACCTGTGTTTGTTGTTGTAGATGCTCTAATGTCAAGTTATATTTGATGAAATTTTGGTTAAATATGTTAGTGTCAGCACTCACCATGTATCAAAAAGAGGGTTTAGATTGCAAGTTTTACCAAAGATAAGTTTAAGATCTACTAAGTCTTTGTATTGTGTTAATTATAACTTGTCTTGCTTGGTTTATTAATTTTAGGGGAATTCTGCACACACACCGCTCTTTTCTGGGCTAAATCGATTCAAACGGTCACGGTTAGGGCTCCCCGTGACCGTTCAGATGGGTGTGAGACCTAACTGTCACGGTTAGGCCTCACCATGACAGTTAGAGCCCAGACTAATCTGGGGATCCGTTGTAATAATTGGGTATGTAATTAATGGAGAATTGATTAGGTTTTGGGGGCTATATGTCACGGTTTGGCCAAACCGTGAAATATTACATATATTTTCTATATTTTTTTAATCATAACAGTTTGTTTTTATTTTAATTTTATCACACGTTTAACCTAATCGTAACTCACAAGTTTGTGTTTTGTGTTTATTAATAATTTATCATATTACAAGTATTTATTTATTATTAGTGTGACGGTTTTATGTTTAATTTGTTTACGAGTTTGTAAAAATCGGTTGTCATTATACAGACATATTGTATATATTTTCTAAATTTGTGTAATCATACTAGTTTGTTTTTATTTTATTTTATCACACGGTTAACCTAATCGTAACATACGAGTTTGTGTTTTGTGATTATTATTAATTTATCATATTACAAGTAATTTTTGTGTTTAATTATTTATTAAACAAGTTGGTTGTTATTTTATCACATGATTAACCTAATCGTAAAAATCAGTTGTTATCAAACATATACAATTAACATTATCAACATTACAAATATAAAACAAACAAAGAAAGAAACACAACCAAACAAACACAACCAAATATACAAGCCATCATAACTGAAACTACAGATATATATATATATATATATATATACACAACGAGTTTTTACATACAAAAAGAAATAAAATACAAACAAAATACCTATCTAATCCGTCATCTCTGGATCACTGCCCTGACCAGACCCACCCGCGCCAGATCCAGACCCGCCCGCGCCAGATGGGCCAGCACCGTCATGCCTAACCGCCTCGGTGGATGTGACAACAACGGCGTACCGGAGGCGGCATAGTCGGCGACCATGTGCTGGATGACCCAGTCCAGCATATCCTCCAGCCTCGTGACCCTAGCTCGCGTGTCCTGAAGCATATCTATAACGTGAGCAGGCACTCGCACGACATGGTACACGCGCTGAGGATGCTGGGGCGGGTCCTGGTCGTGCGGCGGAGGAATGGGCTGATCCTCCCCGCTACCAAGCGGCTCGTGGCAGCCTGAACATGGACCTCAGCCCCCTCCAACTCGGGTGGGTCCACCAACGGCTCGGGCCCCCATGCCACTAGCTCATGGTATCTACTGATCAGGTGCCACATGCCGTCGGGGAAGCTCCGAACGATCCTCATCCCAGTGGCAGTGATCCAGCCGGCCACGCGCACAGGAGTGGGAGGTAGCGGGAGCTGGGACATGGCATGCGCGTACCCCAGGCCCCGAGCGATCCGGGAAACGATGTTCCCGCCCACCAACGCCCCTCGCGACTGCCTGTGATAATAACTAGCAAAATAATCCACAAAGGCATGCGCGAGGTGGCAATGTCGGTGTGTGAGTACACATCAAAGAAAGAAAAGGTCGGCGGCGTTGACCCTGTCGGTCTCCGCCCCACGACCAGCGACGGACGTGGCGATTAGTCGGTGAATGTATCTATACAGAGGGTTTCATATATGAGAGGACCTCGTATCACCACCGTATGGTCCGTCGCCGATCGCAGGCCACCAGACCTGATCCGAGTCGTCGGCCCCACGAATCAAGGTCGTGGTGTACATCGGCTGTCGGACCTCCACCTCCGTATAGAGGCCGCTGACGACAGTGAACCGTCTAAGTGACATGCAGTGGAGGGACCCAAACAACCGGAAAGCAACCTCTGTAGGCGCACGACCATCCGCTATGTCGTCCTCGTCCAGCTCCGCAAGTCCCTGCTCACGGGGACGGAATGTGAAGGTGCAGTAGAACTCCACGGTGAGCTCTCGATGGGCAGGGTCGCCCATCCTGAACAGCTGCTCCCACGGGCCGTCCTCGCCGATGATCTCAAAAAATCGGTCGCGCTCTCCAACGAGCTGTAAGAACTCCTCTGACAAGACGGTCCCCGCTGCTGGCGCTCGTCCTCTCAGGGTCTGAACCACTCGTACGGTGTAGTTCCCTGCTCGAACTGCAGCGTCGGGCAGTCATCAATCCCGGGATAAAAGCATCGTCGACATCCATCTCTGCGAAAAAATACGTCTTTATCATTATTTACAATGTTTATAAAATTAATGGTTGACGGTTAATTGTTATTATTATATTATTGGTATTATTATTAATATTTCTATTATTACTATTATTATTAATATTATTATTATTATTATTATTATTATTATTATTATTATAATTATGATTATTATTATTATTAATATTATTATTACTATTATTATTATTATTATTATTTCTATTATTACTATCACTATTATTATTATTATGTATACTATTATTATTATTGGTATTATTATTACTATTACTATTATTATTATTACTATTATTATTATTATTACTATTAGTATTATTACTATTATTACTATTATTACTATTATTATTATTATTATTATTATTATTATTATTATTACTACTACTACTATTATTATTTCTATTATTATTATTTCTATTATTACTATTACTTATTATTATTATTATTAGTATTATTATTATATTTATTATTTCTATTATTACTATTATTACTATTATTATTATTATTGTTCTTATTTTATTATTATTATTATTATTATTATTATTATTATTATTATTATTTTTTTCTTATTATTATTATTATTATTATTATTATTATTATTACTATTACTACTATTATTATTATTATTATTTCTATTATTACTATTACTTATTATTATTATTATTACTATTATTATTATGTTTATTATTTCTATTATTACTATTATTACTATTATTACTATTATTACTATTATTATTATTATTGTTCTTATTATTTATTATTATTATTATTATTATTATTATTATTATTATTATTATTATTATTATTATTATTATTATTTTTAATAATAATAATAAACCGTCGACATACTACGCTACACATACGACAAAATCTATCAAATCTATAAGGAAAACCTACTAAATCTATTTAGGAAAACCTATCAAATCTATTTAGGAAAACCTATCAAATCTATGTTCACCTCTATGGTTTAAAGTTGTAAATTACGTACCGAAAACGATAATGTAGCGGCGGTGGTGGTACGGCGGCGGTGGTGCAGCGGCGGTGGTGCAGCGGCGGTGGTGCAGCGGCGGTGGTGGTGCAGCGGCGATGGTGGTGCGCAGATGGTGGGCAGCGGCGGTGGTGGTGCGCAGATGGTGGTGCAGCGGCGGCGGTGGTGCGCAGATGGTGGTGAGCGGCGATGGTGGTGAGCGGTTATGGTTGTGGTGGTGAAATGGTGAGCGACGGTGGTGGTGAGCGGCGGTGGTGGTGGGAGATGGTGGATAAATGTGTCACGGGGAGGGCTCGCGGTGACGGTTTGGCGGCGGTGATGGTGAAACGGTTGTGGTTGTGGTGGTGAAACGGTTATGGTGGTGAAACGGTGTGGTGAAATGGTGTGGTGAAATGGTATGGTGAAATGGTGTGGTGAAATGGTGTGGTGAAATGGTGTGGTGAAATGGTGTGGTGAAATGGGGTGTGCGAACGGTTGAAGGAGAAACCAGTAACCACGAGGTCACGGTTTGGCCTCCACGTGACCTCTTAGACACAGGGTAGTTGCGGTAATCGAGGTGCACTAATCGAAGGGAAATCAGATTCCAAAAATATCTCAAGAGGTCACGGTTTGGCCTCTACGTGACCTTTTGCCTTTTTTTTGTATTATTATTATTGTTATTGTTATTATTAATATTATTACTACTACTACTACTACTATTATTATTATTATTATTATTATTATTATTATTTCTATTATTATTATTAATATTTCTTTATATTAGAGTATATTATTATTATTATTACTATTATTATTATTATTATTAGTATTATTATTATTACTATTGTTAATATTATTATTATTATTATTATTATTATTTATCATTATTATTATTAATATTTCTGGATACACAAAATAATACTATTATTATTATTATTATTATTAACTTTAAAATTATTACTATTAAACTTTTTATTTATGTTAGAGTATATTATTATTATTATTGTTCTTATTATTATTTATCATTATTGTTATTATTATTAGAGTTTATTTTGTAGTTTCTGGATACATAAAATAATACTATTATTATTATTATTATCAACTTTAAAATTATTACTATTAAAATTTTTATTTATATTAGAGTATATTATTATTATTATTGTTATTATTATTATTTATCATTATTGTTATTATTATTAGAATTATTATGTATGTTTGAACATTGGTTTACAAAATATAAGGTGTATATATGTTGATATGTTCCCGTTAAGATTGTTTAGGTTATCATTAAAACGTCACGGTTTGTACACGTACGCATGTTTGTATGTACGTCTACGAAGTGTATTTGTTCTTATTGAATATATATGTTGATATGTGTGCATGTTCATGAAAAAAATATCCAATTCGATATACGTAAATGATCATAAACGGTTAATTTGTGGGTTTAGGGGACCCCAAAAGGTCACGTTTAGACCGAACCGTGACCTCTTTTATCAACAAAGTGTGACGTTTAGGTCACCACGTCACACTTTGTGTCATCAAACTGTCACAGCTTTATTCCACAACGCCACATGTGAACAAAGAGGTCACGGTTTGCCCAAACCGTGACCTTTTGGTCCAGTTTAGTGTAAAAGAATTTGTTTTCAATACCTTCCAGCGAACCACTCCCGTCCCGACCGGTTAAGACGGTAAGGCAACAGGGGAGTGGTGTGGGCTCGAAACCCACTATCACCGGTTCATGGAGGTATTTTTTATAAAAATATTTACTTAGCAAAATTTTAAAAAATTAGCAAACGGTCATGGTTCGCCCAAACCGTGACCTTTTGCCTTATTTTTAAAAAGTTTGCTAAGTAAATATTTTTATAAAAAATACCTCCATGAACAGGTGGTAGTGGGTTTCGAACCCACACCACTCCCCTGTTGCCCTACCGTCTAAACCGGTCGGGACATGTGACATATCACAATATCAAGAACATTGTGGGTCTACTTTCACATTTGTTCTACCTCATAAAGTTTCACATGCGTGTGACAGCTCAGATGATACAGATGGATTTGATGATATGGCTGACAACGAGCCATCAGATGATGACATCAGCTGTGGCTTCTTTCAGTTCCAGCCACACACTTTAGGCTCTCTTTTTACCTCTAACGGCTCTGCCATTACACATAAAGTAAAGCAGTCAGCTTAATCGATGATGAATTTTCTTCTTTTGATAATTCATCAGAACCTGAAAGTTCTTTAAAGTGTACCTCAGAAAATGAAAACACAAACTGCATCAAGAAAGAAAAGAGAATCACTATGATCTACCTGTGGCTTCATGCTCACCTACTGATGAACAAAGTTCTAGAAACATTCAAGATCTTCCCAAATCAGAAAGGAAACCTAAGATTCTTCTTGTTGAAGATCATGTGGTGAATGTGATGGTGTGTGACATCTGTCACTAACAGGTCCGTCAATTAACGTTAAGCTCGTTAACTCTCCGTGTGCACTAACTATCCTCACGTATTTATTATTTTTCATAGTTTATTTATCGTTTTAACCGAACTTTTCGGATACTCGTTCGTAATAATAATAACAATAACAATAATAAATAATAATAATAATAATAATAATAATAATAATGATAATAATAATGACATAATAATATAATAATAATAATAATAATAATAATAATAATAATAATAATGATAATAATAATAATAATAATAATAATGATGATAATATGATAATAATAATAATAATAATAACAAATAATAAAAATAAATAAGTCCAGGGGGTATTTTTGCCATTTCTGAAACTTTAAAAGGAAACTTTCATACATGAAATAATAACTTTGAAAACCACAGGGAGCAAAAGTGTAATTTTAAAATTACACAACCAACCCCCGAACCATTTCCCCTTCGTATTTCCGGCACCGAACTCCGGCGAGTTTCTGACGAGCTCCGGTGACGACCAAATCATCCAAAATATTCGATTTCAAAACCGCACAAACGGACCAAATCATTTCGTGGACCCAATTCGAACTGGAATACACCATTTAGACGCGTTTAATAAGTCAATTAACAGCTCACAAACCCACTTTATTCTCGGATGCGATTCCAGCTCACAAATACACTCAAATGCTATTAAAAATCAAATTAATTCGACATGAACAATCCTATATATAACCCCAATCGATATAACTTGAAATTGCATCTGAAACACATACCTACATTGAATTCGATTCTCTCCCTCATCCGCGACCTGCAACTAATCGAACACCACCCTCTGACCTTTCTAACTAAAATTTACAGAGGGCTTTCGATCATTAGAATCATTTGAAGCTATCTATGCAATTAATTTGATTTTCATCAAAGTTTGATCATCGTTTGGATTCAAGATAACCCGCGACTTGTTCTTAACTGTTCTTACCATCAATTCGATTCAAAACAGGTAATTAAACACATGTACATACTCGTTCTTACATGGGGATTAAAAGCCCCAACATTAATTTGGTTATTGACATCGATTTGATCTTCAATTTGGATCAAATCGAATTAGGGTTCTAAGGGAATTGGGGGGAAATGGTAAAGGTTTGTTTAAAAGATTTAAAAACCGGGTAATAACCGCGGCTGTATGCCTGGTTCACTGGTTCTGTGCTTGCATTCCGGACTGGAGGTCCCGGGTTCGAACCCGGGCACCCCCATTTATTTTTTTAAAAACCTTTTAAGCTTGAAAAAAATATATATATAAATTTTTAAAAATTAAAAAATAAATTTTATAAACTTTCCTTATTTTGGATCTTACATAATTATTTTCTGTAAATTATTTTATTTAAAAACCTTAATAATTTTTATATAAAATACTATTTACAAATATCATAAATAATTATTTTTATAAAAATGGACACTATATCATGTTTAATTATGAAATAATCATGGAAATTATAGAAATTATACAACTTGTAATTTCACAAATCATTTACAAATATAACTATAAGTTATTCTTATAAAATATACTTTAATTAATTAAACTTAAATATATAAATCACTAAGTTTATAATTAAACTTAAATATATAAATCAAATCGTATGCGTCAAACCAAACCGACCCGAATCTGACCGAATGTATTTATTCACAATGAACACATTTTAAAGACTTAATTACAATTAATAATAGGTATTGATCGTGTTTGATCGTGCATTGCCTTAATCTTTGAAGCTTTTGTTCACTTCATTATCAACTCAATTCAAGGTGAGTTTCGTGGCCCCTTTTTATACAATTGTTTCAATCTGTTACAAACATAGGGGAAAAATATGCTCACCTGTTTTCAATGCTGTACAAGATACATACAATTTTCATACTTGGAATCAACGTGATACTGTTTGTGAGTACATATCTGATGCACACATGATTGTAAGGCCCCACCTTTCTCAGGGAAGCCTCACAGTTGGTCATTCACAGCAAAACATCGATTTAAAACAATCATTTACTCATATACATATAAGATATACATATATTGCAGTGGAAAGTTACTGTCATTTCAATTCATTACAAGTAAAATATAAACATTGTCTTTAATCCACAAAACTATTTAGGGGTTCTTGTTTAGCTTTTCTTCATTCGGGATGCCAGTCTTCTAGTGCCAAGAAGCTTCAGTCCCATGCCTCTAATTTCGTCGCTCTAACTCTTACCTGTCAACTGATATGCATACAAAAGTCAGCTTCGCTGAGTGAATTCTAGGTTTTCTTTGTAAATAACTTTTTTGTAAAGGTATTAGCTTTAGCAGTTGAAAATAGTTCTCGTCTATCAAGCATCAATACATACAGGCTATCACTTTATCGATACTTTATCATTTCTTTTCATTTCTCGTCATTTATTACTCTTCTTTATCCGTCAATTCTCTGTCACAATCGGTGCCTAGGCTCGCCTAGGACTTTACCGACACGCCAATTAAGGGCTTACAGTCGTACTCGATCGGGCCATTAATGTCATGCCAATTCAGGGCTTACAGACCTGCCTGTTCGAGCATTACTTTATCCGGGTGAGGGCACAACAAATGCAACCCTCCTTTAGCCATTGCTTGCAAGTCTTTACTTTATCCCTTGCCTGCAGGACTTTACTTGCAAGACTTTACTTTATCCAGGTACACGTTATAGGCCACATAACCTTTCTTTACGTTTCACTTTCTTATTTAAGTTATATATATATAATATAACACAACATATCTCGAAGGCAATCCATCACTACAAGGTTATATCTCAATAAGGAAAACATGTTATCAATTCGTTAGAAAATCCCGTTTCCCATATAAGATAGTAAGTAAAACTTTACTCTAAAAGAACTGGTCATAAAAAGGTATATATATTAGTATGCATACCGCCCTAAAACATTTAAAGCATGTATAAAATAGGGGATCTAGAACTCACCTGAACTCGTCCAAGTAGCTTAAATTCTAAGTCACTTAGGCTATAGCCTGAATACTCTAGCTGCCCGAAAGTTAACATGCAAAACGTCATTTTCTTCATAGTTTCGCCCATAGTTTCACTACAGCGAAACTGCAGTTTCGCTGACAGTTTTGCTGGGCAGCACTTCTGCTAGTTTCGCTAGGCAGATTCGCTGCCTTGAGCGCCCAACTTTCGTTGGAATTCCCTAGTCTCGCAGAGTCTATAGGTCAGTCTGGGTCTTAGCGAGGTTACCGGCGAAACTGTAGTTTCGCCTGAGCGAAACTGTAGTTTCGCTGAAATTTCTCCTAGTCTCGCTGAATGAGTTCACAGTTTCGCTGGTTGAATGCTTAAATTCGCTGGATCGGGGCCCAGTTTTGCTGGATGAACAGAAACTCAGATCCAGCCCATTTTTAACCCAAAATCTTAACTTTTTACGTCCAAATCCTTGGTTTACCTTCCATGAAACCAAATCTAAGCTTTTTACACGTTTTCATACGTAAAAATTCGACCTTTATGTGTTTCTTTAAACTTTTCAAAACCCCAAAACCCTAGAATCCTGGTTTGATCTACAGAAGGCCTTAGGGGCCGATTCTTACCTCGTTTTGTTGCTCTTTCCTTGTGTTTTGATGCTCCAATCCACCAGAACTTCAATCCTTCAAACCTTCAAGCTCCAAATCTTGAATTTCTTCACTTTCTCTCTCTACTTTCTCTCTCTACTTTCTCTCTCTACGAATTTGGTGGCTAGGGTTTGGAATGGTGGAAGATGGAGCTGCTCATGCATGTTTAAGGGCTGATTAGGGCCCTTAAACCCATCAAGTCTAGCCCATTAAGGCTAATTTGATCCATAGCCCACTAATTTACCCCTTTATTTCTTAAATTAACCCTTAAAAGCCCATTATTATTAAATGGCTCGTTTCTGAAAATTTCAGGGCGTTACAAGTCTCCCCCCTTATTTAGGTTTCGTCCTCGAAACCTGCTTCGTCGTTAAACAGATCGGGGTATTGACGTCTCATTTCCTCCTCGGATTCCCAGGTGGCATCCGACCCCTTTCGATGTTTCCATTGTACCTTGACTTGCTTGACTACTTTATTTCTCAATTGTTTCTCCTTCCGGTCCAGTATAACCACTGGTTGTTCTACATAGTTCAGCTTCTCATCCACCTCGATGTCATCTAGGGGTACGACTGCCTCATTTGGTGCTAAGCATTTTCTTAAGTGCGACACATGAAAGGTAGGGTGAATCCCACTTAACTCTTCTGGAAGGTCTAGCCTGTAAGCTACATCCCCAACTCGTGCTAGTACCTCGAATGGCCCAATGGACCTGGGACTCAGTTTCCCCCTCTTCCTAAATCGGATGATTCCCTTCCATGGTGACACTTTTAACATTACACTGTCACCCACGCTGAACTCTATCGGTCTCCTTCTTCTGCCGGCGTATGACTTTTGTCTATCCTTGGCAGCCTTCATATACGCCTTGATTTTCTCCAACTTTTCCGCGGTGGCTTCCACGACTTCCAAGCTCCCTAGTTCCTTCTGACCGACATCACCCCAACAAATAGGAGTTCTGCACCGTCGACCGTACAATAACTCATATGGGGGCATCTTAATACTGGCGTGGTAGCTGTTGTTATAGGAGAACTCTGCTAGTGGCAAATGATCATCCCAGTTACCGCTAAATTCGATAACGCATGCCCGAAGCATATCCTCCAGTGTCTGGATCGTTCTCTCTGTTTGCCCATCGGTCTGCGGGTGGTATGCGGTACTAACATGAAACCTCGCACCCATCTCTTCATTGAACTTTTTCCAAAACTTTGAGGTGAACCGCGTATCCCTATTTGAAAAAATCGATACGGGCATACCATGTCGTGCCACAATTTCTCGGATAAATAGTTCAGCAAGCTTTTCTGAACTAATTGCTTCCTTGATTGGCAGGAAATGCGCACTTTTAGTCAGTCTATCCACAACCACCCATATCGCGTCACGGCCTTTCATCGTGCGGGGTAGTTTGGTGATAAAGTCCATGGTAACATGTTCCCACTTCCACTCTGGCACTTCTAATAGCTGAACATAACCATAAGGTCTTTGGTGCTCAGCCTTCACCTGTAGGCACGTGAGACATTTATTTACATACGCAACCACATCCCTCTTCATCCCAGGCCACCAATAATCTTTCTTCAAGTCGTGGTACATCTTATTTACGCCTGGATGTATTGAGTAGCGGGTCTTGTGCGATTCATCCATAATCTTTTCCCACAAGTCACCATGCTTCGGAACCCATATCCTGCCATGGAAGATCTTAACACCCAAGGTGTTCTCTATCAATTCATCCACTTTTCCCACCATCCTTTCCTTATTGATTTGCTGCTCTTTTAAAGCATCCATTTGAGCTTTGCTTATCATCCCCATAACATCTGGGGTCACTACTAGTTGGCACGCCTTCACCCAGATCGGTTCATGTCCTTCCTTTCGGCTCAGGGCATCGGCTACCACGTTCGCCTTACCCGGGTGATAATGGATTTCACAGTCGTAATCCTTTATCAACTCCAACCACCTCCTCTGTCTCATATTTAGGTCCTTCTGTTCAAAGAAATATTTCAGACTTTTGTGGTCGGTAAATATGGCGCACTTAGTTCCATACAAATAGTGTCTCCAGATCTTCAATGCGAACACTACTGCGGCAAGTTCCAAATCGTGCACCGGGTAATTAACCTCCGTGTCCTTTAGCTGTCTGGATGCGTAAGCTATAACCTTTCCTCTTTGCATCAACACACAGCCTAGCCCGCAGTAAGAAGCATCGGAGTATACCGTTAGGTCTTCATCTCCATCCGGTAGGGTTAGTATAAGAGCTTTGGTCAGTCTATCCTTCAATTCCAGAAACGCATCTTCCTGTTCTTTCCCCCAGTCAAATACCACATTCTTCCTTGTTAACCTTGTTAATGGGAAGCTATCTTTGAGAAATCCTTGATGAACCTCCTATAGTAGCCAGCTAATCCCAAGAAACTACGGATTTCGGATGGCGTCTTTGGGGAATTCCATTGCGTAATTGCCTCGACCTTTGCTGGATCAACCATGACTCCTTTGGAATTTATAATGTGCCCTAAAAACTGCACCTCCCGTAGCCAGAAGGCACATTTGGAGAACTTCGTGTACAGCTTCTCCTTTCGTAAAGTCTCCAACACCTCCTTAATATGACAAGCGTGGTCTCCTTCATTCTTTGAGTATATCAAAATATCGTCAATGAAGACTATCACTGATCGATCCAACATCGGCCGACACACGTGATTCATTAGGTCCATGAATGCCGCAGGAGCATTGGTTAGCCCAAAAGACATAACCAGAAACTCATAGTGGCCGTAGCGTGTTTCGGAAAGCCGTCTTCGGGATATCTTGCTCCCTTACCCTCAGTTGGTGATATCCAGATCGGAGATCTATTCAGGAGAACCAGCTTGCCCCTTGCAACTGATCAAACAGATCGTCTATCCGGGGTAGAGGGTATCGATTCTTTATGGTCAGCTTATTCAACTCCCTGTAATCTATACACATCCTCATGCTGCCATCCTTTTTCTTCACAAACAACACGGGAGCACCCCATGGGGAATCGGAAATCGGATAGATTAAGCCCGCATCAAGTAGCTTGATAACTTCCTTCTTTACAACCTCTTGCATGTTAGGGTTAAGGCGATGTTGATGTTGCACCACCGGCTTGTACTCATCTTCCATTAAGATCTTATGGGTACAAAAGGAAGGATGTATTCCTTTTATATCCATGATCTTCCAAGCCATAGCTTTCTTGTGCGTCTTTAACACCTCTAAGAGCTTTACCTTTTCATCATTCGTCAAATCGGAAGCGATAATGACGGGTAATTTGGAATCCTCATCCAAGTAGGCATACTCCAAATGAGATGGTAGCTCCTTAAGTTCCAATGATGGTGGTTCCTCAACAGATGGTTTAGCCTTATTTGCTTCATCTCTTTCCGATACTTCAAATACTTTTGGACTTGAGGATGGTTCATTGGTTAACGAGCAAGCTAATTCATCAACAACTTGCACGTGACAAATGTCAAAGTTCTCCCCATCAAGCAATTGTGTGTCCAAAGCATTTTGTTCACAACTTTCCTGCAGATAATGATCCACATATGAGTCAATAGTATCAATAAAATATAATGAATCATCATGATTTTGTGAATGTTGCATGGAATTTTTAATATCAAAGACTACCTCTTCTTCATCTACCCTTAGAGTTAATTTACCATTGCATACATCAATTAAGGCTCTAGAGGTAGCTAAGAATGGGCGACCTAAGATAAGTGGTACATTTTTATCTTCATCCATGTCAAGAATTACAAAATCAACCGGAAACACAAATTTATCAATTTTAACCAACATGTTCTCAACTATGCCTCTAGGGTACTTTACAGATCGATCGGCAAGTTGGATGCTCATTCGGGTCGGTCTAGGCTCACCTATGTCTAATTTTGCAAATACCGAGTAGGGCATCAAATTGATGCTAGCTCCTAAGTCGGCCAATGCATTGCTAACAGATAAGCTACCAATTAAACAAGGAATAGTAAAACTCCTGGATCGGTCATTTTCTTCGGTAGCTTGTTTTGCAAAACCGCCGAGCATTCTTCATTCAACGTCACATGCGAAAGCTCCTCGAGTTTCTTCTTGTTTGTTAGAATGTCTTTAAGAAACTTGGCATACTTTGGCATCTGTGATAAAGCTTCAACAAATGGTAAGTTAATATACAATTGCTTAAATAGTACAAGAAATTTACCATATTGTTCTTCCATCTTTTCCTTTTTCAATCTACCGGGATAAGGAATAGTGGGCTTGTAAACTCTCAATGGTTCTTTGACTTGTGCGGTACTTGATGGGCTTTGCCTAGTATGTTGCACTTCGTCTTGAACCTCAACTTCCTCTTCATCAATTGACTCGGATGTAGAAGCTAAGTTATCCGAATGAGTGGTCTTGCCACTTCTAGTCGTGACCGCCTTCACATGAGCTTTAGGATTAGGCTCGGTGTTACTCGGAAGACCACCATGTTGCCTTTCGGATAATTGCCCTGAAATTTCTCCCACTTGAGCTTCTATACTTTGCATTGTGGCTCGATGGTTTCTCAATTCCATCTCGTGTTGTTGGTGACGAGCTTTCGAACTTTGATGACGACTTTCAGCTGTAGATAGAAATTGTGCCATCATCTCTTCCAAATTGGGTTTCTTTTCTGGTTGTGAACCACTACTTGATCCTTGATGTTGGAATTGTTGATATTGATTTTGATTTTGGGAGCGGAATTGATTGTGAGCTTGTTGTTGATACGGTTGATAGCCTTGTTGTTGATGGTTTTGATATGTTGGTCTTGGTTGAAATCCCGGGGTTGGTTACTACCACTTGCCTTCCAACCAAATTTGGATGATTTTTCCAACCCGCATTATATGTGTTACTATATGGGTTATTTTGAGGACGAACTTGACTTCCCATATAATCAACTTGTTCCGGAGGGTTGAACATTTCCCTTTGTTGACAATCCGCACTCATATGTGGTCCCCCACACATATCACAAACTACTTGGGCCCTGTTTACCTGCATTTGATTCATTCGATTTGTAAGTGCTTCAACTTGTGCAGATAAAGAATGATATGTATCAACTTGATGAACACCCTGTCTAGGTTGCCTTGTTCTTGGAGCTTGCCATGAACAACTGTTGTTAGCCAAATCTTCAATCAATTCATGTGCCTCCTCGGGTGTTTTATCCCAAAATGCACCTCGTGAAGATGCATCAATAATCTGATGACTTTCCGGACATAACCCGTTGTAAAATGTTTGGATTTGAAACCAAGGTTCCAATCCATGGTGTGGACACTTCCTCATTGAATCTTTGTACCTTTCCCATGCTTCATATAGTGATTCTCCTTCATCTTGCATAAATGATGTGATCAAGTTCATTAATCTGGCGGTTTTCGATGGTGGAAAATACTTCAGAAGAAATTTTTCGGCCATTTGATTCCAAGTGGTGATGGAACCAACAGGAAGTGTGTTCAACCATTGCTTTGCTCTATCACGTAATGAGAAAGAGAATAATCGGAGTCTAATTGCATCATCACTAACTCCATTAATCTTGAAGGTATCACATATCTCAAGAAAGTTTGCAAGGTGAAAGTTTGGGTCATCATCCGGACGCCCATCAAATTGACAATTGTTTTGGATCATTTGAATTGTGCTTGACTTGATCTCAAAGTTGTTTGCTTGCACATTCGGTCGTACAATGTTAGGTTTTGCACCTTCTAAAGATGGTTGGCAAAATCATAGATTGTTCGTCTATCTTCTTGCCCCGCCATTGTATCTTCGGTGTGCTCTTCTTCACTTTCTGTTCCGTTTGTATCCTCCTTTTCACTTTCGGTCTCGTTTGAGTACTCTAGCCTCGTCGCTTCACCTTCGATTTCTTGTGCTACTTTGTGGGATCATGCCCTCAAGTTTCTCCTGATTACTTTTTCGGGTTCAGAATAAGGCTCTACAAGATCATCAACCGGTGAAGATGCGGACATAAGCTTCCTGAAACACAAACACTACCAAACGCGTAAAGAAAGATAAAGGTAACAAACTAATTATATTAAATTAAAATAGTAAATACAAAGGATTGGCTAAAGTAATGACTCGGATCTTTCTCAGAATTGCGTGTCCCCGGCAACGGCGCCAAAAACTTGATGTGTGTTTTGATATATAAACTTTAGCAACAAATTTTACACAATTAAGCTTTAAATTTATAAAATGATTTTCACCCTATGACTAACTACACACACAATAGGCAAGTGTACCTATCGAATAGTAGTATAGCTTTTGGTAAGAAACAAGTATCGATCCATGGACACGAGAGCTCCTGATACTAAGTCTTTATCATTATCTAGCCGATGAAAGAGGATTTATGAATATTATCATTAACTAATTTAACTAACAATTAAACTAATTGAAGAAAGTAGATGAAGATGAAGATAACCAATCAGAGGAATGTATCACTTAGACTTTGAATCCGCTTAGCAAAACAATGACGACATGTATGAACCTATGGTGAGATCATTTTCTACACACGAAACATGGATATAAACTAGACTCTTGTCAAAGTTATCTAATTATATAACTCTTTGGAAAGCTAAGACGATAAACACACAATAGCCACCTAAAGTTATGCCATGAAGAACTAATGATAATATTATGCCAATGTTAAATATGATTTGGACTCCCGTCAAGGATACCAAACCCACAAATCTTTGGAAAGTCAACACGATGAACACGTGGTAACCACCTCAATTCGCGTAATGTAACAATACCTATGTATATCCTTCAACTTATGAATATCCTATCATGAATTTATGAACCATAAATTTGCGCATTATCTATGGTTTTACATAACAAAGTTAGGAGGTATTCATAACAAACACAATGGTTTTCACAAACACATGTATAAGGATGCATACTTGTTCAACTTTACTAGATATTCAATCATTCATTCACTATTTCTAGTCAAATGCCATAAACTACATACTAGGTTATGCAATTCATGAATAAATGTTCCAACACACATGGTTTTCCAACATAATATGGTTGTAACACCCACAAGATTCAATATTTCATCAAGTTAAACAAGAACACACCACCATAAAGGACATTCATAGCTTTGTAATGAGCATTGACATAAACACCACCAAGAGTTTCATACAACATGTCAAAGTATGCTAAGCTTCATCTAATCTAAGTGATTAAGAGTATTTAGCCCATGAGGCTTACAAAAGCCATAACCAAACTCATAGAAATGGAAGAAAACATGTTAGGTCTAGAGATTTTCAAACCAAAGATGAGTGAGGATGGGTTGTGTGAAGTTGAATCTTTCTTTGAAATGCTTGATCTTCAACCTCTCTTGCACTCTTGAGAAACTTCTTTCAAATCTCCTTCAAAGATGAAGAAAAACTAGGGTTTGATCTTCAAAAACCGTTTTTTCAATGAAGAAGAAGAAGGGGTTAAAAAGGGGGCCTGATGCGTGTCATGGCCATGACCCAGTTTGTCATGGCCATATTGCGCTCAAAAAGGGGGTCTGCAGCTTGTTATGGTCTTGACAGCTCCTGTCATGGCCATGACAACTTCTAAACTTCCAAACTCTTCATGAATTCCTTGGCTTTTTCTTTTGAAATCATCAAACCACCATTCGAAGCTCAAAAATCAAATTAATCACAATTAAGTATCGCTAAAGATTAATTTGAAACAAAAATCACTTAAATGGGAAAAGATATGTATTCTTAACATGTGTAATTTTTCACATATCAAATATCCCCACACTTAAGGTTTGCTTGCCCTCAAGCAAAATGACAAAAGATTTGACAAGATTCCCATTGGCATTAATAATATTTATAGGTAGTTCACAAATAAGCTAAAGATTTAAATGCATAAGATTTTTAAGAAATACACATTTAAAAAGGAAACCAACGAGTCAACCAATTTCCAACGTGTGAGAATATCTAAATAGATTTGACAGTTTATGGAAGGAAATTTATGCCTTAACTTGCACTTCTCACAATGATTCGCTCAACACTCGGATGTATATATGGAAGTAGGTATGTAAGTCACTCAAAGCACATAATGAAGCAACATTATCATAAGCTTGATTAGAGATCAAATTCTCCACCACATAACATAAGAAAGTTGCACAAATCAAGAGGTCTTTAAAGGTTGTAACGGGGCTACGGTTGAAGGCGTGGATTTTGGTGATAAAGTGGTTAAAATGTTAAAAATCCGGAATCGCTAGATGCTTTCTACGAACAAATACAAAACATAAGAAGAATACACAAACTAAAATAAACTAATATGAACATACGTATAATGAGTTATCACTTCTCATTATAACATACAAAATTTGTTCATTTTTAATTGATTTCTCCTAAAACAAACAAGGAAAATAATTCACTAATCTTCTTTTTTTTTCTTTTCTGTTTTTTTTCATATATTTTTTTTCTTTTCTCTTTTTTTTTTTTGAATACAACATATACTACACTAATAGAACAATAACACAATTGTTCTAAACATAATTACAACTATATAATATAAGTTAGACAACTAACAAAATCCGGATTTTAACACAAAGATTAAAAGGAATGAGGCTATTTGGCTAATTAGGTTATTCACGGTGGTAAAACAAAAACATGAGGTTTAGGCTCAACAAGGACAACTAGGGTGATGATCGGGCATGAGAAGAGAAACGAAAATGGAGTAAACAAGGTGAGTTTTCCTAACGCCTCAATCATTTTCATGCAACAACTTAGTTCATGATTTCGAAATGAATCACCTAAGCAAGTTCTAAAATGTTACAACATTCGAGCCACTCCATAATTAACAAAAACGTGAGCATGTGATATATAGTGAATAACCAATGCTCGAAAAGCACAAGAGTTTTTACTCACGGAAACGGGGTCGTAGGAATCGATGCAAACTTTGGCATAAAAATCTTTCAATCAACATGACAATTATTACGATATTTTCAACATTGTTTTTGTATTTTCGTTGGATTCTCTTAGAAATGTGATTTCCAAATTGAGCTTATGCTTAAAAATCTAATGTTTAAGCAAAATGAACACTATAAAAAATTATGCCAAAATGAGGAATTTGTTGGAAGCAAAAATATATAAGATCGGTGGTTTTGATGAAATCAAACAAAAATCCTTAGCATCCCCACACTTGAACGATACATTGTCCTCAATGTGTCAAGATAAGTAAAAACAATACAAGTAGATGCAATTAACATGCAAGTGAGAATGAAAGAGAACAAAAGAACTCCCCTTATCAAAAGATTTCTGGTCGCGTGCGATCAGATTCCAAAAATAAAACAAAGCAGCCGCGCGATTCATGTAACCAAGAGTTCAATAGAATTAGTCCTCCATGAGATCATCTCCAGAAGGCTAGGGCGGGAAAGGATGTGGCTCCCGTCCGGTTGCACGAGCAGCCTGCTGCAACTCCAATGGTCATAAGAACGGTAGAAATTATAAGCTGATTCTTAAACGATGGCTCGATATCTTTGACAGCTTTAATTTCATAGAAATCAGTGGCAAAAAGTGTGGTTATCAAGCAAACAAGAATTCCAATTGAGCTCACATGCAACGGGTAGCACATTGCAGTGAACTCATGGTTGATTCCAAATGAAGAAATTGAAGCAACCACAAGAGCAGCACATGATGAGTCGGCATAAGAGCCGAAAAGATCAGATCCCATTCCCGCAATGTCACCAACATTATCCCCAACATTGTCAGCAATAACAGCAGGATTTCTAGGATCATCTTCCGGAATGTTCCGTTCAACCTTGCCAACAAGGTTAGCACCTACATCAGCGGCTTTAGTGTAAATACCACCACCAACTCTTCCAAATAGAGCCATTGAAGATCCACCAAGACCATAACCAGTTATAGTTTCAAAAAGACCTTCCCAGTCATCTCCATAATATAATTTAAATAGATTAATAGTAATGTAGAGAACCAACAGCCCGTTTGCAGCAAGGAGAGAACCCATTACAGCACCAGATCTAAACGCAGTGATAAATGCTTTACCGACACTTTGTCTCGCCTCTAATGTCGTTCTTGCATTAGCGTATGTAGCGATTTTCTTACCAAGAAAACCAGAGATGACAGATGTAATGGCCCCAAGCAAGAAAGATACATTGCTAAACAAAGCAGTAGCAAGTGCAGGCTTGCACATTTTGTGAATATCATAGGTGCATTGTTGGCTTTTTGTGCCGAATCCCTCAACAGAACCCAGAAAAAGAAAGATCAAGATTGCAAAAACAACCATGAAGATACCCACGTATTGATACTCGGTGAACAAAAAAAGATGTCGCACCTTCAGAGATAGCATTCTGAATCTCAGCACACTTAACAACAACACTATGTTCGTTAACACTTTCCTCTTCTTCAATCAAAGACTCATTGAATCCATTCTTGTTGTTGTGCGAGGGTGCGTTGCGGTCGGGTGTGATTGCGGTCGTGAGGGGCGGTCGGGAGGTAAGTGGCTGCGGGAGGTGGTCGCGGTTGGGTGGTGGACGCGGTGGTGGTTGGCTGCTGGTGGTTGGCTGGCGAAGGCGGCAGCTGGGTTGTAGGTGGTGGTTGTGGTCGCGATGTGGCTGGTGGCTGCGGGGGTGTCGCGCGGGGGTGTCGCTCGGGGTGGTGGTTGGTTGAAGGCGACTCCGGCTGCGGGATGTAGTGGTGAAGGGCGAGGGGTGGTTGGAGCGATGGTGATGGCGATGGTTGTGACCTGCAAGTTGGGGATGGTTGTGGAGGCTGGGAGGAGATGAGATCTGAGATTTAGGTTTCTTTTAAGATTCATTTTTTTTACCTGAAAGCTTGATCAGGATATGGCCATGACAAAAATGGTCATAGTCATGACAGTAGCTTTTGAGCTCCTGACAATGCAAAGGTCATGGGCATTACTTTTGTGTCATGGTCATGACAAATACATTTTCAAAATTTTTTAATTAATAAGAAAATTTATCTTATCATTTAATTTTTTTTTTAAATTTTTTTTTAATTCTATTACAATTACCTAATGAAATAAATGTTTGAATTTTTTTTTGATTGATTTTTTTTATAAATATTTAACGGGTTATACCAAAAGATAATGATTTCAAAATTTAGTTATTGGTTATTCGAATGATTAGCATAATCACTTAAGAAATACTTACCGAGTGACGCCGTAATTAAATCTCGAGTTTCATCATGCTATAAGAAAAACAACGATTTCCTAAAAATCAAAATACTTTAGAACCCATAAAAAGAGAAAATACAATACCCTAACGCATTCAAACCCTCGGGTTGCCACCCGGAAGCGCTTAGTTTATTAACGAGTCTTTAGCTTGACTCGACCCCGCATTAATTGTTCTTGGGGTGAAGATTCACAATCTCCAATTCCTCATCCACCGGGCCTTCGATGTAATGTTTCAATCGATGACCATTCACTTTGAAAACTCTTCCGTCCGGATGTTCTATTTCAACAGTGCCATATGGAAATACTTGTTTCACAAGGTAAGGACCTGTCCATCGTGATTTTAACTTTCCTGGAAACAACCGAAGTCTTGAATTGTAAAGCAAGACACACTCTCCTACTTGAAATTGTTTGTTATCCTTCAAGTGATTGTCGTGTGATTGCTTTGTTCGTTCCTCGTAGATTCGAGAGTTCTCGTAAGCTTGATTTCTCAATTCTTCAAGCTCATGAACCTGCAACCATCTGTTTTCACCTGCACATATTAAGTCAAGGTTAACTGATTTTAAAGCCCAATATGCTTTGTGCTCAATTTCAAATGGTAGATGACAAGCTTTTCCGTAAACCAACTTAAATGGTGTTGTGCCTATTGGTGTTTTGTAAGCGGTTCGAAAAGCCCATAAAGCATCATCTAGCTTATCTGACCAAATCTTTCGCTTTTGCCCCACTGTTCGCTCCAGAATGCGTTTAAGGCCTCGATTAGTGACTTCCACTTGTCCACTCGTTTGTGGATGATACGCCGTTGAAAATCTATGGTGAACACCATAGTGTGATAAAGCTTTTTCAAGTAAAGAATTACAAAATAAGTGCCTCGGTCACTAATTAAGGCCTTGGGGTTCCAAACCGTGTGAACAACTTTCTTAAAACTTTACAACAACCCTAGCATTGTTTGTGGGTAATGCCTGTGCTTCCGCCCATTTTGAGACATAATCAACAGCAATGTAAGGCCCCGCTCCCGGGCGCCTTACGGTTGGTGGTTCATCGCACGTAAAGCATACATAATGTATATAATCATAAAATAACGCAGCGGAATTAATAAAATATACATTCTCATTCATTCTCTAAAAGTCATTACATCATTGACATAATTACAAAATACAGCTTTCTCTACTTTGTCTCTCCTCATAGGGTCATACAGCGACCTCTAGAGAAGATATTAAATTCAAACATATAAAATTATATTTTTATACTAATAATATTCCTTAAGTAATTCGTACATCGGAACCCTTAAGGAACACTCTTGACATTCTCATGCAACATATTTCGTTGCATGTGCTACGCACACGCATCCAATGCGTGGCGAACTTATCAAAATCTAAAGAAGATTTCTTAAGTAATCCTTTTATGGGAATCCTCAAGAAATCTCGTAATGGCATGCAACGTGATGAGTTGCGCGCGTTATGGACCCACAACGCATGACGTTGCAGCATTATCAAATGGAGAATGCCATCCCAAAAGAGCTGAGTAGCCGCCTCGTGCCATCCCCAGCAACGCTACCTGCCAACTGGAAACACATAAAAAGTCAGCGTTGCTGAGTGAGTTCTAGTTTTATAATAAACATACTTTGTTCATGTTAAAACCGTTCATTCTTTACACGTGATCATACATCGTACATACATATAGATAATATCTTTATTATCCCGTTCGTTCTTTCGTTCGTTCATTCATTCGTTCTTCATACATCGTTATCTTTCACTTCTCGTTTAGGTCCTGTCAGGCTTTACCACTTCATGGCACGCAGCCATGATTACTGTGGTCGAATGAAAAGGACCCCGTTACATCTTTCCTTGCACATTGGATATCTTTTGTACCACTACCATCTGCTATACCCCGAACGTTATTAGCTACCGGGCCGAAGTCATTAAATGAACAGCAAAACGTATGCCGCGGTACTAGAGGTAAGCGGTAGGGATACCATACATATGGTCAATCACTAAGAAGGACCCGTTAAACTTATCCAATGTTTGCAAGTCATCTTTCATTAATCCATTCGTTAATGCATGTATTCATCATCTTAATCATTCGTTCATTCGTTAATACATGTTACATCTTTTCTTGCACATTGGATATCTTTTGTACCACTACCATCTGCTATACCCCGAACGTTATTAGCTACCGGGCCGAAGTCATTAAATGAACAGCAAAACGTATGCCGCGGTACTAGAGGTAAGCGGTAGGGATACCATACATATGGTCAATCACTAAGAAGGACCCGTTAACCTTATCCAATGTTTGCAAGACATCTTTCGTTCGTTCGTTCGTTAATGCATGTATTCATCATCTTTTAATCATTCGTTCATTCATTAATACATGCATTCATCATCGGGTTCCTCTTTCATTATCTTTCACTTTACGTTACATAATACTTCGTTCGTTCGTTCATTATTACGTAAAGCCATAGAAAGATATTCATGCGATATTATAAGGAACACACACATCATACATACATCATCATACATAGCATCATACGTACATCGTCATACATAACATCATACATGCATCGTCATTCATCATCATACTTAACCTCGTGCAATCATAACCTACATCATCAATCATCACTAGGCACTTACTCCCGTATCCTTCCCGAATCCGGGACCTACTATGCGTCATCTTGGTGCAGTAGCACTAACTGTCCCTCCAAGAACGTGGGGACTCATTCTAGGACTTTATATAACGTGCCGAGTCCACAATCATACCTTAGACGTATAACACAACGTTATACCCAAATGGGTCGTACATACATACGTCAGTAAACAAGTTTATATGTGTTCCAGCCCCAAAATCATTTAAAAGCAGTAAATGAGGGGTCCTAGAACTCACCTGTGCTTGACAAGCAGCTTCTCAATCAAGCCTTAAAGTCGCGGGTCACACTAAACTGCCTGTAGATAAGTTAACACTCAAATGAGTTAATTTATGCCTAGTTTCGCTGCTAAGTTCACAGGTAGTTTCGCCCGTAAATTCGCCAGCAGTTTCGCCGGGCGAATCAGCAGTTTCGCTGCTAGTTTCGCCGGGCAGCATTCTGCCAGTTTCGCTGGACAGATTCGCTACCTCAAGCGCCCAACTTTCGTTGGAATCCCCTAGTTTCGCAATATCTAAGGTCAACTTGGGCATTGGCATAGTCATCAGCGAAACTATAGTTTTGCTAAGGCGAATATGTAGTTTCGCTGCAGCGAAACTGTAAGTTCGCTGTAAATCCTTCCAGTTTCGCTGGACGAACTCACAGTTTCGCTGGTCGAGACCTTAAATTCGCAGAACGAGCTGAAATTTACGAATCAGCTCGTTTCAGCCCAAAAATCCAATCCTTTCCACCCAAACCCTTGGATTATCATCCAGGAAGCTATATCTAAGCTCATTACACGTTTTCTTACTCTAAAACGTGTGTTTTGGGGTGATTTTTGCCACTTTAAAACCCAAAAACCCCAAACTCGGGTTTTTCACCAAATGCAGCAATTTAGATACGTTTCTTACCTTGATTCTTGTAGTTTAGGAGTCCACAAACACCAGCCTTCGATTCTTGACCACCCGAGCTTCAATCCGGCACTTTCTCTCTCTACACTTTCTCTCTCTAGAATGGGCGTTTGAGTGAAAATGAGAGTTGCTCAGCTGATCCATCTATTTATATGCAGGCGTTCCCGGGACCCCAAACTCGTTAAACTCGTGACCCTTTGGGTTAACTTGGTGTAATACCCGCAACCATTTATATTTATTAAATGGTTTTTCATCCGAGCCCATCACTATCACTTGACTCGATTAGAAAATTTTCCGGGTGTTACAAGCAACTAGGATGTATTTGTGTCCTCATGAAGATGGAAATGGTCCCATGAAGTCGATGCCCCAAATATCAAATACCTCACATACCTGAATCCCGTTCTGGGGCATCTCATCACGGGATGAGATGTTACCTGCTCGTTGGCAAGCATCACAAGCTTTAACCAACGCATGTGCATCCTTAAAAATGGTGGCCCAATAGAATCCAGAGTCGTAAACCTTCTTGGCGGTGTAATTAGCCCCATGATGTCCACCAGTGGGTCCTTCATGACAATGGCAAATAATGCTCATCGCCTCACTACCATTCACACATCTTCTCACCACTTGATCTGCACATACCTTAAACAGATGCGGGTCTTCCCAAAAGTAGTGTTTTAAATCAGTAAAGAATTTCTTTTTCTGTTGGTAGGTCATTCCTTTAACCAGAACCCCACCCGCAAGGTAGTTTGCAAAATCTGCGAACCAAGGATGATCATCAATCTCGTGAACCTGCAAAAGAAATTCATGTGGAAAATTGTCATTTATGTTGGATTCCCGGAGTTCTTCTAAAGACGGGTTCTCGAGACGAGAAAGATGGTCAGCTGCGACGTTCTCAGCCCCCTTTTTGTCTTGTATATCTATGTCAAACTCTTGTAAAAGCAAGATCCATCGAATCAATCTCGGTTTTGCATCTTGTTTTCCAAAAAGGTATCTGAGAGCTGCATGATCAGTATAAACAACAGTTTTTCGATAAAACAAGGTAAGAACGAAATTTATCAAAAGCAAAAACCACAGCAAGCAATTCTTTTTCAGTTGTTGTGTAGTTCTCTTGGGCATCATTAAGGGTTTTGCTTGCGTAGTAGATTGGATGAAAATGTCTTTCCTTTCGTTGCCCTAAAACTGCTCCAACTGCATAGTCACTAGCATCACACATTAGTTCAAATGGGAGATTCCAATCCGGGGCTACCATTATGGGTGCATTTATTAATTTCTCTTTCAACAGATTAAATGCAACCAAGCATTTATCATTAAAAACAAAGGCATATCTTTTTCAAGAAGTTGGGTCATAGGTCTTGCTATTTTTGAGAAGTCTTTGATAAAACGTCTATAAAAGCCGGCATGACCTAAGAAACTTCTTATTGCTTTGACAGAATTTGGTGGTGGTATTTTGAAATGGTTTCCACTTTTGCCCTATCTACCTCTAGCCCCGCATTGGAAATCTTATGACCTAAGACAATGCCTTCCTTCACCATGAAGTGGCATTTCTCCCAATTCAAAACAAGATTTGATTCCTCGCATCTTGCAAGCATCCTTTCCAAGTTACTTAAACAATGATCAAATGAATTTCCAAAGACCGAGAAATCATCCATGAACACTTCCATTGAGTCTTCGATCATGTCATGAAATATGGCAACCATACATCTTTGAAACGTGGCCGGTGCATTACACAACCCAAATGGCATTCTTCTGTATGCGAAAGTGCCATAAGGACATGTAAATGTCATCTTTTCTTGGTCCTCAGGTGCAATAGGAATTTGAAAATATCCTGAAAAACCATCAAGAAAACAATAAAACATGTTCCCAAATAAACGTTCTAACATTTGATCAATGAAAGGTAAGGAAAATGATCTTTTCTTGTTGCATCGTTGAGCTTGCGGTAATCGATGCAAACTCTCCAGCCCGTGACGGTTCTTATGGGTATAAGCTCATTCTTTTCATTCGTCACCACCATCATACCTCCTTTCTTTGGTACCACTTGAACCGGGCTAACCCATGGGGAATCGGAAATCGGATAGATTAAGCCCGTATCAAGTAGCTTGATTACTTCCTTCTTTATAACCTCTTGCATGTTAGGGTTAAGGCGACGTTGATGTTGCACCACCGGCTTGTACTCATCTTCCATTAAGATCTTATGGGTACAAAAAGAAGGATGTATTCCTTTTATATCTATGATCTTCCAAGCCATAGCTTTCTTGTGCGTCTTTAACACCTCTAAGAGCTTCACCTTTTCATCATTCGTCAAATCGGAAGCGATAATGACGGGTAATTTGGAATCCTCATCCAAGTAGGCATACTCCAAATGAGATGGTAGCTCCTTAAGTTCCAATGATGGTGATTCCTCGACAGATGGTTTAGCCTTATTTGCTTCATCTCTTTCCGATACTTCAATACTTTTAGACTTGAGGATGGTTCATTGGTTAACGAGCAAGCTAATTCATCAACAACTTGCACGTGACAAATGTCAAAGTTCTCCCCATCAAGCAATTGTGTGTCCAAAGCATTTTGTTCATAACTTTCCTGCAGATAATGATCCACATATGAGTCAATAGTATCAATAAAATATAATGAATCATCATGATTTTATGAATGTTGCATGGAATTTTTAATATCAAAGACTACCTCTTCTTCATCTACCCTTAGAGTTAATTACCATTGCATACATCAATTAAGGCTCTAGAGGTAGCTAAGAATGGCGACCTAAGATAAGTGGTACATTTTTATCTTCATCCATGTCAAGAATTACAAAATCAACCGGAAACACAAATTTATCAATTTTAACCAACATGTTCTCAACTATGCCTCTAGGGTACTTTACAGATCGATCGGCAAGTTGGATGCTCATTCGGGTCGGTCTAGGCTCACCTAGGTCTAATTTTGCAAATACCGAGTAGGGCAACAAATTGATGCTAGCTCCTAAGTCGGCCAATGCATTGCTAACAGATAAGCTACCAATTAAACAAGGAATAGTAAAACTCCCTGGATCGGTCATTTTCTTCGGTAGCTTGTTTTGCAAAACCGCCGAGCATTCTTCATTCAACGTCACATGCGAAAGCTCCTCGAGATTCTTCTTGTTTGTTAGAATGTCTTTAAGAAACTGGCATACTTTGGCATCTGTGATAAAGCTTCAACAAATGGTAAGTTAATATACAATTGCTTAAAAAGTTCAAGAAATTTACCATATTGTTCTTCCATCTTTTCCTTTTTCAATCTACCAGGATAAGGAATAGTGGGCTTGTAAACTCTCAATGGTTCTTTGACTTGTGCGGTACTTGATGGGCTTTGCCTAGTATGTTGCACTTCGTCTTGAACCTCAACTTCCTCTTCATCAATTGGCTCGGATGTAGAAGCTAAGTTATCCGAATGAGTGGTCTTGCCACTTCTAGTCGTGACCGCCTTCACATGAGCTTTAGGATTAGGCTCGGTGTTACTCGGAAGACCACCATGTTGCCTTTCGGATAATTGCCTTGAAATTTCTCCCACTTGAGCTTCTATACTTTGCATTGTGGCTTGATGGTTTCTCAATTCCATCTCGTGTTGTTGGTGACGAGCTTCCGAACTTTGATGACGACTTTCAGCTGTAGATAGAAATTGTGCCATCATCTCTTCCAAATTGGGTTTCTTTTCTGGTTGTGAACCACTACTTGATCCTTGATGTTGGAATTGTTGATATTGATTTTGATTTTGGGATCGGAATTGATTGTGAGTTTGTTGTTGATACGGTTGATAGCCTTGTTGTTGATGGTTTTGATATGTTGGTCTGGTTGAAATCCTGGGGGTTGGTTACTACCACTTGCCTTCCAACCAAAATTTGGATGATTTTTCCAACCGCTTTATATGTGTTACTATATGGGTTATTTTGAGGACAAACTTGACTTCCCATATAATCAACTTGTTCTGGAGGGTTGAACATTTCCCTTTGTTGATAATCCGCACTCATATGTGGTCCCCCACACATATCACAAACTACTTGGGCCCTGTTTACCTGCATTTGATTCATTCGATTTGTAAGTGCTTCAACTTGTGCAGATAAAGAATGATATGTATCAACTTGATGAACACCCTGTCTAGGTTGCCTTGTTCTTAGAGCTTGCCATGAACAACTGTTGTTAGCCAAATCTTCAATCAATTCATGTGCCTCCTCGGGTGTTTTATCCCAAAATGCACCTCGTGAAGATGCATCAATAATCTGACGACTTTCCAGACATAACCCGTTGTAAAATGTTTGGATTTGAAACCAAGGTTCCAATCCATGGTGTGGACACTTCCTCATTGAATTTTTGTACCTTTCCCATGCTTCATATAGTGATTCTCCTTCATCTTGCATAAATGATGTGATCAAGTTCCTTAATCTAGTGGTTTTCGATGGTGGAAAATACTTCAGAAGAAATTTTTCGGCCATTTGATTCCAAGTGGTGATGGAACCAACAGGAAGTGTGTTCAACCATTGCTTTGCTCTATCACGTAATGAGAAAGAGAATAATCGGAGTCTAATTGCATCATCACTAACTCCATTAATCTTGAAGGTATCACATATCTCAAGAAAGTTTGCAAGGTGAAAGTTTGGGTCATCATCCGGACGCCCATCAAATTGACAATTGTTTTGGATCATTTGAATTGTGCTTGACTTGATCTCAAAGTTGTTTGCTTGCACATTCGGTCGTACAATGCTAGGTTTTGCACCTTCTAAAGAGGTTTGGCAAAATCATAGATTGTTCGTCTATCTTCTTGCCCCGCCATTGTGTCTTCGGTGTGCTCTCTTCACTTTCTGTTCCGTTGTATCCTCCTTTCACTTTCGGTCTCGTTTGAGTACTCTAGCCTCGTCGCTTCACCTTCGATTTCTTATGCTACTTTGTGGGATCTTGCCCTCAAGTTTCTCCAGATTAATTTTTCGGGTTCAGAATAAGGCTCTACAAGATCATCAACCGGTGAAGATGCGGACATAAGCTTCCTGAAACACAAACACTACCAAACGCGTAAAGAAAGATAAAGGTAACAAACTAATTATATTAAATTAAAATAGTAAATACAAAGGATTGGCTAAAGTAATGACTCGGATCTTTCTCAGAATTGCCGTGTCCCCGGCAACGGCGCCAAAAACTTGATGTGTGTTTTGATATATAAACTTTAGCAAAAATTTTACACAATTAAGCTTTAAATTTATAAAATGATTTTCACCCTATGACTAACTACACACACAATAGGCAAGTGTACCTATCGAATAGTAGTATAGCTTTTGGTAAGAAACAAGTATCGATCCATGGACACGAGAGCTCCTGATACTAATACTTTATCTTATCTAGCCGATGATAGAGGATTTATAAATATATCATTAACTAATTTAACTAACAATTAAACTAATTGAAGAAAGTAGATGAATATGAAGATAACCATCAGAGGAATTTATCACTTAGACTTTGAATCCGCTTAGCAAAACAATGACGACATGTATGAACATATGGTGAGATCATTTTCTACACACGAAACATGGATATAAACTAGACTCTTGTCAAAGTTATCTAATTATATAACTCTTTGGAAAGCTAAGACGATAAACACACAATAGCCACCTAAAGTTATGCCATGAAGAACTAATGATAATATTATGCCAATGTTAAATATGATTTGGACTCCCGTCAAGGATACCAAACCCAAAATCTTTGGAAAGTCAACACGATGAACACGTGGCAACCACCTCAATTCGCGTAATGTAACAATACCTATGTATATCCTTCAACTTATGAATATCCTATCATGAATTTATGAACCATAAATTTGCGTATTATCTATGGTTTTACATAACAAAGTTAGGAGGTATTCATAACAAACACAATGGTTTTCACAAACACATGTATAAGGATGCATACTTGTTCAACTTTACTAGATATTCAATCATTCATTCACTATTTCTAGTCAAATGCCATAAACTACATACTAGGTTATGCAATTCATGAATAAATGTTCCAACACACATGGTTTTCCACATAATATGGTTGTAACACCCACAAGATTCAATTTTCATCAAGTTAAACAAGAACACACCACCATTAAAGGACATTCATAGCTTTGTAATGAGCATTGACATAAACACCACCAAGAGTTTCATACAACATGTCAAAGTATGCTAAGCTTCATCTAATCTAAGTGATTAAGAGTATTTAGCCCATGAGGCTTACAAAAGCCATAACAAACTCATAGAAATAAAAGAAAACATGTTAGGTCTAGAGATTTTCAAACCAAAGATGAGTGAGGATGGGTTGTGTGAAGTTGAATCTTTCTTTGAAATGCTTGATCTTCAATCTCTCTTGCACTCTTGAGAAACTTCCTTCAAATCTCCTTCAAGATGAAGAAAAACTAGGGTTTGATCTTCAAAAACCATTTTTTTTTCAATGAAGAAGAAGAAGGGGTTTAAAAAGGGGGCCTGATGCGTGTCATGGCCATGACCCAGTTTGTCATGGCCATATTGCGCTCAAAAAGGGGGTCTGCAGCTTGTTATGGTCTTGACAGCTCCTGTCATGGCCATGACAGCTTCTAACTTCCAAATCTTCATGAATTCCTTGGCTTTTTCTTTGAAATCATCAAACCACCATTCGAAGCTACAAAAATCAAATAATCACAATTAAGTATCGCTAAAGATTAATTTGAAACAAAAATCACTTAAAATGGGAAAAGATGTGTATTCTTAACATGTGTAATTTTTCACATATCAGGCGCACTTAGTTCCATACAAATAGTGTCTCCAGATCTTCAATGCGAACACTACTGCGGCAAGTTCCAATCGTGCACCGGGTAATTAACCTCCGTGTCCTTTAGCTGTCTGGATGCGTAAGCTATAACCTTTCCTCTTTGCATCAACACACAGCCTAGCCCGCAGTAAGATGCATCGGAGTATACCGTTAGGTCTTCATCTCTATTCGGTAGGGTTAGTATAAGAGCTTTGGTCAGTCTATCCTTCAATTCCAGAAACGCATCTTCCTGTTCTTTCCCCCAGTCGAATACCACATTCTTCCTCGTTAACCTTGTTAATGGGGAAGCTATCTTTGAGAAATCCTTGATGAACCTCCTATAGTATCCAGCTAATCCCAAGAAACTACGGATTTCGGATGGCGTCTTTGGGGAATTCCATTGCGTAATTGCTCGACCTTTGCTGGATCAACCATGACTCCTTCGGAATTTGTAATGTGCCCTAAAAACTGCACCTCCCGTAGCCAGAAGGCACATTTGGAGAACTTCGCGTACAGCTTCTTTCGTAAAGTCTCCAACACCTCCTTAATATGACAAGCGTGGTCTCTTCATTCTTTGAGTATATCAAATATCGTCAATGAAGACTATCACTGATCGATCCAACATCGGCCGACACACGCGATTCATTAGGTCTGTGAATGCCGCAGGAGCATTGGTTAGCCAAAAGACATAACCAGAAACTCATAGTGGCCGTAGCGTGTTTCGGAAAGCCGTCTCGGGATATCTTGCTCCCTTACCCTCAGTTGGTGATATCCAGATCGGAGATCTATTCAGGAGAACCAGCTTGCCCCTGCAACTGATCAAACAGATCGTCTATCCGGGGTAGAGGTATCGTTCTTACGGTCAGCTTATTCAACTCCCTGTAATCTATACACATCCTCATGCTGCCATCCTTTTTCTTCACAAAACACACGGGAGCACCCCTGGGGAAATGCTGGGCCTAATGAATCCCTTATCAAGGAGTTCCTGCAGTTGTGACATGAGCTTTCATCTCGGACGGAGCTAGGCGGTAGGGTGCTTTGGCAATGGGTTGGGCTCCTGACAGTAAGTCAATCTGAAACTCTATCTCTCTATCTGGTGGTACTCGGGCAGATTCTCCGGGAATACGTCAGGAAAGTCCCGCACCACTGGTACATCGGGCAACTCTTTCGCTTTATCTTTAACATCCTTGACATACGCTAGATAAGCTCCGCACCTCGCCTCATACATTTCTCCGCATTGATCATGGAAATGATCCTTGGAACCTTACAATCGTTATCACCGTAGATCGTAACCGAACTACCATATGGAGCCGTAATCGGATCATCTTCTGTTGGCATACTATGTTAGCATCATGGGCAGCTAGCCAATCCATCCTAGTATGACATCAAAACCTCCTAAGGCATAACAAACAATCATACGGGAAAGTAATGGCCTCCTAGTTTAATGTGGCAATCCTCTATCATCCTGACTATTCTAATGGACTTACCATCGGCTGTTTCTACTTCGAAGGCATCATCTATTTCCTTAGTTGGACATCTAGTGTAGCACAGAAGGATACAGATACGAACTCTTACTTGCACCACTATCAAATAATATGGAGGCGCAACCATCATTGACAAGGAACGTACCTGACACTACGTCCGGGTCTTCCTTGCTTCCTTCTTGTTCATGGTGAAAGCCCTTGCCTTGACCTTGGGCTTTCCATCATCCCCCTGTCATCACCCCTGCTCGTTCCCGAGTTTCCTGGCTTAGTTTTTGCAATCACTGCTACGGTGCCCCCGACTCGTGGCAGTTGAAGCACTTGTCCATTTCGGGCACTCTCTCGCCATGTGTCCAGTTCTCCCACACCGGTAGCACCCAGGGCTACCATTCGGCATTCTCCGGGATGCCTCCTCCCGCACTTCCCACATTCCTTAACTTCTTCTACCCCCTTCACGATCACTTGTTTTGCATCCACTCTTGTTTTCTTGTTTCCCGGCTGGTAGGTACCACTTCCATGCCTCTTCCATTATTATTCCACACTTTCCTCGTCTCACCCACTGTCACAGGCTGTGATGATCATACAACTTCCGCTGAGGTCCACTGCTGACCTAAAAGTACTAGGTCGGGCAGGACCATATCCCTACGAATGTCCAGAGGCAACCCTTGGATATACCTCTTGATCCTCTTGGATTCGGGAGTCACAAGTCAGGCACCAGGCGGGCCATTTCATTGAATTTGTAGTATACTCCTGGTGAGTCATATTTCAGCCTCCAAACTCACAAACTCTTGTTCAATCTTGTCAAGCTCTCTTCGGGCTGTACTCCTCTATCACCAACCTTTTCATCACTGGCCATTTCATCCTCTCAATAGCCTCCTCTCCGTAAGACTCAGCAATGTTATCCCACCAACACAGTGCTGGATCCAAGAGGGAATGGGAAGCAAACTTCACCTTTTGGTTTTCACGGCACTCACTGATCTTCAGTACGTCCTCCATTTCCCTGATCCAAGGCTGGGCAGTGGCAGCGTTACCAGTGCCATCAAATGTTGGGGGCTTACACCTCTGAAAATCCCCGTAGCTGCACCCCTTCGCCCTCTCTTCCACTTCAGGGCCATCATGGTTACCTAGACGATCTCCTTCATCGCTCAACTCCTCAGTCTTGACTGTCCCTTTCTTATCAACTTTTTCTGAAGTCGTACTCTTCTTACTGTCACCCTTAACCTGCTCCACAATTCCACAAGCAGAGCGGGCATCACTCCAGACAGGACCTGATGCACCTCTTGGGCAATCGCTTCTTTTACTGTCTCTTTTAGTTTGGCCTGATCAGGGGTAGACCCTCGGCTCCCGTTTCTAACTCACCTCCTCCTCCTAATCGGTTCCTCAACCGGCTTTCTGGTTGACCTTTTTGTTTGCTTCACAGTTGCACTTGTAGTTTCCTTTGCCTTAGTCGGGGGCCTTCCCCTAGTGCTTCTCCTGGTGACCATGGTTGGAACTTCTTTCTTAGGTGCCATTCGTTCTACTTCCTATAAGATCCAGAATGTTAATATGGTCTTTCAAGGCAAGTTCAGTTCACGACAAGTTTTGTAAATTTCAATAATAGTGGCCAGTTGTGATTAACTACTTACAGAACTTCTCGTGCCATAAACTTTCCTATCCTGAACCACACCAACACCAGAACCTACTATACCTAGTCTATGCACGTATAAGTCACATAAATTCAGATAGGTGTCACAGATAACTTTATCATACTCTACCTCGACTCTTACCTAAATAAGAAGGCACTATCTTTGGAATAATACCTACAACATACTTTGTTACCTCTTGGCATGGAGCTTCTTGGACTGGCATCCTTGACACTTGGTCCTATTATCTGTTAAGTTTAGGTTTACAAAAACAGTTTTCCCAAATCTCTTAAACATTGGCTCTGATACCAACTTGTAAGGCCCACCTTTCTCAGGGAAGCCTCACAGTGGTCATTCACAGCAAAACATCGATTTAAAACAATCATTCACTCATATACATATAAGATAATATATATATATATTGCAGCGGAAAGTTACTGTCATTTCAATTCATTACAAGTAAAATATAAACATTGTCTTTAATCCACAAACTATTTGGGGTTCTTGTTTATTTGATCTTCATTCGGGATGCCAGTCTTATTAGTGCCATGAAGCTTCAGTCCCATGCCTCTAATTCCGTCGCTCTAACTCTTACCTGTCAACTGATAGGCATACAAAGTCAGCTTCGCTGAGTGAATTCTAGGTTTTCTTTGTAAATAACTTTTTTGTAAAGGTATTAGCTTTAGCAGTTGAAAATAGTTCTCGTCTATCAAGCATCAATACATACAGGCTATCACTTTATCGATACTTTATCATTTCTTTTCATTTCTCGTTATTTATTACTCTCTTTATCCGTCAATTCTCTGTCACAATCGGTGCCTAGGCTCGCCTAGACTTTACCGACAGGCCAATTAAGGGCTTACAGTGTACTCGATCGGGCATTAATGTCATGCCAATTCAGGGCTTACAGACCTGCCTGTTCGAGCATTACTTTATCGGGTGAGGGCACAACAAATGCAACCCTCCTTTAGCCATTGCTTGCAAGTCTTTACTTTATCCCTTGCCTGCAGGACTTTACTTGCAAGACTTTACTTTATCCAGGTACATGTTATAGGCCACATAACCTTTCTTTACGTTTCACTTTCTTATTTAAGTTATATATATATAATATAACACAACACATCTCGAAGGCAATCCATCACTACAAGGTTATATCTCAATAAGGAAAAACACGTTTTCAATTCGTTAGAAAATCCGTTTCCCATATAAGATAGTAAGTAAAACTTTACTCTAAAAGAACTGGTCGTAAAAAGGTATATATATTAGTATGCATACCGCCCCAAAACATTTAAAGCATGTATAAAATAGGGGATCTAGAACTCACCTGAACTCGTCCAAGTAGCTTAAATTCTAAGTCACTTAGGCTATAGCTGAATACTCTAGCTGCACGAAAGTTTACATGCAAAAACGTCATTTTTTCATAGTTTCGCCCATAGTTTTCGCTACAGCGAAACTGCAGTTTCGCTGACAGTTTCGCTGGGCAGCACTTCTGCTAGTTTTCGCTAGGCAGATTCGCTGCCTTGAGCGCCCAATTCGTTGGAATTCCCTAGTCTCGCAGAGTCTATAGTCAGTCTGGGTTAGCGAGATTACCAGCGAAACTGTAGTTTCGCTGAGCGAAACTGTAGTTTCGCCTGAGCGAAACTGTAATTTCGCTAAAATTTCTCCTAGTCTGCTGAATGAGTTCACAGTTTCGCTGGTGAATGCTTAAATTCGCTGGATCGGGACCCAGTTTCGCTGGATGAACAGAAACTCAGATCCAGCCCATCTTTTACCCAAAATCTTAAAATTTTTACGTCCAAATCCTGATTAACTTCCATGAAACCAAATCTAAGCTTTTTACACGTTTTCATACGTAAAAATTCGACCTTTGTGTTTCTTTAAACTTTTCAAAACCCCAAAACCTAGAATCCGGTTTGATCTACAGAAGGCCTTAGGGGCCGATTCTTAAGGCCTTAGGGGCCGATTCTTACCTCGTTTTGTTGCTCTTTCCTTGTGTTTTGATGCTCCAATCCACCAGAACTTCAATCCTTCAAACCTTCAAGCTCCAAATCTTGAATTTCTTCACTTTCTCTCTCTACTTTCTCTCTCTACGAATTGGTGGCTAGGGTTTGGAATGGTGGAAGATGGAGCTGCTCATGCATGTTTAAGGGCTGATTAGGGCCCTTAAACCCATCAAGTCTAGCCCATTAAGGCTAATTTGATCCATAGCCTACTAATTTACCCCTTTATTTCTTAAATTACCCTTAAAAGCCCATTATTATTAAATGGCTCGTTTCGGGAAATTTCGGGGCGTTACAATGATGTTACTTTGTGGTTCTCTTACAACCATTATTTCGGGTAGGAACCAACGGATAGGTATTAGTAGTACTACTGGGTGACACCCCCACCCTTGACGAATGGTTACTTGTGAGTACCATCACACTACCAGGAACGGGCCTTGGGTGAATATATTCCGACAAGTTTCTTTGTGTACGTCATTAGGTTTGGTTGTATGAAACTCATGGTATGTGATCTTGCTTGTTATAACTGTATGCACGGTATTCCACAACAAATTATACAGCATCAATTACATGTTTACAATTCAAACCTGCGAAGCTCACCAACATTATTGTTAACATTTTTGAGCATATCTTTTCAGGTGATCATATTCAACGAGGATAGCTAGAGCCGATGCCTTAGCAGAGACCCTCAGGATTTCAATAGACTTGCATTAGTGTTTTGTCTATCATTTGTTTTCACTTATGAACACTACGTTGAACATTCTATACGTTGGATTTGGTTTTATTAAATTAATAGACTATGATAGTCGTGGAATGACTAACCCGGCACAAGTCACCATGGTGTCGGGTGACGTCATGACACGTAGATCTTTGCATATATTTTGTCTCTGTAAACTAACCAGGTGTTATGACGATCCCATCCGTTACATCCTCGTGTTTCCGCTATAAGCAGGGGTGTGACAGATTGGTATCAGAGCCTTGGTTATAGAGAACTAGGTGGAGCACTCGACCTAGACTATAACCTAAGAACCTTCATATAGAATGCATGATAGGGTTTGTGTGCATTTGATATTACCTGAATGATCTTCATGATTTGTGTGACACATAGACACCTGTATTCTGGATTTCCTGGTAAAGGTCTTCGGCTAAGGCAAGCATATCGTATAAATCTCATGGCGAGACCAGTTATGCTTACCTGGGGATTTCTGGGATGAGTGATAATCTATGATCAATACACAAGTCTATAAGGCAAATGGGTCAATAATATTAAGTGTATGGATTTATATTACATGTATATTTCTCTATGCTAGTTTCTTATCTCTATACCTGATTCTATACATAAGTGCTTGCTATGATCATCCTGAGGAAGACACTATTACTCTTAGTCTTTCTCCATGGGATACCTTTATACTAGAACTTTACGTTTGTATGCGCACAACATCATATCATTAGGTCGAGATACCTAAACAGAAGGGAACTTGGTGATCACGCATAGCGTCGATCTCGGATACTAATCCGACCCTAACATAGTTATGCCGGAAATCCTGAAAGTATGAAGGGTAGGCAGCTATCATTAGACATATTGTGCTTATGTGCTTGTAGTTTACTTGTTATTATATACTACTATTAGGATACTATTGGCTCATGGACATGAGGGCATTACATGATTTGTGCTTGATGATCTAAATAATACTATGATGTTAACTTGGGGTAGGTGAAGCTAAGGGTGATCATGCAAGGCAAATTACCATTACGGGTGCACACGTAATTTCAATTCGCCGTGCATGAGAAGTCTGGCTAATCTTACCATGAGGTAACGATTATGAGTATTACAAGTTTCTTTTATACCCTAGGGTGCTAGGATCATAATTCTAGTAAGATCTTGTTAAGGGTAACAAAACACTACTAACACTTGTTATTACTTAAGTCCTGTCCTACCTACAGCCTTCATGGTATTTCCAATCATGACATTGACCTTATCCTTTACAAGACATTCCTCCACTTAGCATTTCAGTAGCTAAGGAACTGATTGAATGCTTAGAATGAAAGTGGATTACATGAATGTAGAGGAGGGATGATACTCTCTACACATACATTATGTTATTCTTTGGGATGATGCTAAGGAAAATTGGGATGATGCTAAAGAAAATTGGGATGTTATGTAACCAGTTTAATTGTCATTCAAGGTATATCGTGGATGTGGTGGGAACGCTGCGGGGAACCCTATATATAAGCATCATCGGTATACTAAGAATGTGCTTAACTAGGCTACGTGATGATCTTGATGGACCTAAGCATGGGTTATTAGGACTTGATAAGTGGAAATCATGCGTGTATCTTAAGGTGACTAAAGTTTACATGTTTACACCTTTCTATGATTAGAAGATGCGCCTCGAAGAGTCACACGTAGAACCAATCAAGAAGATGAGACCCCGCAAGGCAGGGGTAGGGGTAGACTCCTCCACTTAGCATTTCAGTAGCTAAGGAACTGATTGAATGCTTAGAATGAAAGTGGATTACATGAATGTAGAGGAGGGTGATACTCTTACACTACATTATGTATTCTTTGGATGATGCTAAGGAAAATTGGGATGATGCTAAAGAAAATTGGGATGTTATGTAACAGTTTAATGTCATTCAAGGTATATCGTGGATGTGGTGGGAACGCTGCGGGGAACCCTATTATAAGCATCATCGGTATACTAAGAATGTGCTTAACTAGGCTACGTGATGATCTTGATGGACCAAGCAGGGGTTATTAGGACTTGATAAGTGGAAATCATGCGTGTATCTTAAGGTGACTAAAGTTTACATGTGTTACACCTTTCTATGATTGAAGATGCGCCTCGAAGAGTCACACGTAGACCAATCAAGAAGATGAGACCCCGCAGGCAGGGGTAGGGGTAGACCACCAAGAACAGTGGTGCTCCAGCTGGAACAATCAGGGAACCGACAACCCTGACATAGGCTATGATTGCTCAGCAGCTAGCTGCACTAATTCCAACTATAGTGACTCAAGTGAGCGACACCCTTTGATCATCCTCTCCACGGGGATCATAATACTAATGGTCAACATAACCAAGGAACAGGGGAAGACACTGGCATTGGTGGTGTAAAACCTCGAATCTCCCAGAAAAACAACAAACACACGATCTCAATCTTGTGAATGCAGAATGTAAACAAGATTGGAGTAGAAGAAGATTGAATGATTCACAAAATGATCTTCAGATTGAATAACAAACCTAGAAAGGTCTTGTGCGATTTCGCACAGTACAAATATGATAAATGAACAAAAGCTTAATTACAAAATGAAAACTAAACTATTTATACTAAACATCAGTTCTCGCGCGACGGCTTTTCGCACAGCTTCCTTTCGCGCGGGTCATGACTGTCGCGTGAAGCTTTGTCGCATGGTCTGCTTCTCGCTTGACATCTTTCTTTTCACGTGGATCAGGTTTTCGCACAGGTTGTTTTGCCGAGCCTTGATTAGTCTTCTACAATCTCCCCCTAGGTCGGTGAACATGATCAATCAAATCACGTTTGCCTTCTTGTAGGAGCCTGCAATGCATACCACTTATCCTAAGGATGATCTCATCAGTTCAGCTTCACTGTAATGCTTCATTAAAGAATGGAGCTTTGCCCATGGAGTAGAGATCAGCAGCAGTAGAGTATGGAAGTCTTGTGTGCTTTCAGATAATCAATTTTCTCCTTCTTCTTTTTATTACATACAGCTTTTCTCGCCATCATAACCCCAGCTAATGACATGAGACATTTCACCATACTTCTGCTTAGGCTTAGAATGAATAGAAAATGAGCTCAGTAGGTGGTGGTGGGGCTTTGAACATTAATCCTCCTCTAGTGAATAACGCAATCTGACCAGTAGAATCTTTCTTTGTAGAAGCAGCAGGAGTTTCACCACTCACAGTCTCAGTAGGGATTTCTCCTTCTCAAGATTAATGTCTTTGAATAACTCTGAAGGTTATTCCCAAATATGTCAGTATATTCATTCTGATCTCCAATCATCAAAACTATCAAATTCTTCTTCGACAGCTCCTGATGAAGATTGTTGAAAAGAATACAATTCCTTTCCTACACCTCTCAGTGGAGGGTCAAGTGGATCATATCCTTCCGGATCACTAACACTTGGTCGATCGACATTATCAGTGTTAGTATCTCCAGTTGGACTCGAAGAGAAACTGTAGCATCACCCCATCATTATTACCACCATCATCATTATTACCATCATTCCACCATCATCTCCACCATCATCATCATCATTTTCATCATCATCTTCATCGTCATCCTTATCATCATCATCCTCATTATCATCTGAATCAGCATAATCAATCAACTCTTCTCTCCTCTTCATGACCAATAGGCAAAGTTATCATATGCTCAGGCTCAACGAAAGCTGTAGATGTGAAAGCTTCGGTGATAGGTACTTCAGATGAAATTGGAACATCTTAGCGTCGCACTAACACTTGGTTGTTCAGTAGAAGTTTGAGCTTCGTTGACCACTTCTTCTTAGAAACATTCTCAGTAGGAGGAGGGCTTGGAGATCGCCTACTAGAATTCAACAATCACAGTAGTAGACCGTATGACTGGTGGTTGATGAAAGTAAGTCTGTGAAATAAATTCTCTAGCTCATTAAGTTGTCTCTCCAACCCTGAAGTATAATCAAACATGTTCTTCATCTGTTGTTCAGAGAAGCTATCCTTGTATCTTTAATTGCAGAATCAGATGAATCATGGTAATCTGACTCGACTTTTCTTCATTTTCCTTTTTCAGTTCAGCAATCATCTTTACATTTTCAAAACTTTCTTTCTCCAGTTTTAACTCTTTCTTCTAGAGTTTATAGAATGAGGAGTGCTAGATGATTCCTCTCCCTTTGAAACTCTGGTGAGTATTCAAAATGAATCAACATCAACTCAGTTTTCCTGCCGTGGAGGTGTAGAAAAACCAGAGCCAGAAACAGGAACAGTTTCTGTCTCGGTAGCAGTGGTTGTGTATCAACATGTGTTTCTTCCTCAGTGATCACGAGTTTCAGGTGATCTCTAATGTCAGAAGAAGTAATCTGTGCAGCCTTTGTAACATCACTTGAGTTCTTGCCGTTTTTTGGATAACACTCTCCTCTCCCTTCTTCTTCTTGCAGGGAATCGTCTTTTTCTTTTTGCCATTCTTTTTCATCTAGAAAAGTACTTGGTGATTCCACAGGATATAATCAGTGTCTCTCTCTTCAGTACTTTCCTGGTAGAAGTTGGAGTAGAAGGAGTCTGATCTGTTGGAGCTCATATGGAAATATCCTATCTGATCACTGTGGTGTTTCATCAGAGCTAGAAGCTGAGTGAACACACCTTCCCTTCTTTCTTTCTTCATTGGATGGTTCATCCCCAACATTCTCTCAATCTCCTGATCTATATCATCTCTAGTACCAGAAGTAGAAAGCATCAGTCTGTGCTTCATCAATGGGTACATCACCTCCCAAATCTTCCAAATTTGTATCAACTTCTGAAAATCTACCAATCTTGGAAAACTTTCACCAAGCATTTGTTTCCTCTGGTCTGTCACACCCCGGGCCCAGAGAGGCGGGGACGTAACGATTAGTAAACAATAACCAAAATGCAGCGGAAACTATATGGTATATTACAAGGTGTCACATTATTTACATTAAAATATTGGCTTTGTTTCCAATTCACAATGTGCTTCAACCTACATCTATAGGTGTCGTGATCATCTCTCGGTAAAATATTTCTTGAAACTTCAGCACTAAGGCTTCTAGGCTCACACCTTGTGTCTTTAATCTCTATTCACATATCTTGCTTCGGATTTAGGTAACTTCTATAGCTCACTATTCTCCCTAGCTGTACCTGAAGACATGCTCAAAAAGAAAAAGTGTCAACTAAAAAGTTGGCGAGTTCAAGTGGTTTTGGTTCAGTAAGAAAAATAAAAGGGACCCATAAGTCCATATATTAAAGTATTGTATCTATTATGCTGTTGTGGGATCACAATCACCCTGCACTCAGTCCCGGCTTGCCTCTTCTAAAGTTATGTTATACGGTTAACCCCGCAGGGAGAACTGAGCCCCATAGCAGGTGGACCGTACCTGCCAGTAAGGTCCACGTTTGTTTCTTCTTATAAAACCTGTCACATGTCACACGCACGACCCTTCGGATCTCCAGTGGGGTACCTCCCTGTAGCGGGAGCACTGTGTGTGGGGATTCCCCAATAGATCTATCCTATAAACAAGCGGTTCACAGAAGAATTAATGATTGTGATTCTGTATCAGCAGGTATCAACAAGTCCACAACATAGCATTATATAATATCACAAAATAATAGTTTCAGCTTTAAAAATAAAAATAGAGCATGCTTCATCCCCAAAAACTTAAATAAAAAGGGGACACGAGAACTCACCTTGTATCCTTATATAAATTCAGAGCTCGATGAAGAAAAGTGATGATCACCAACAAAGTAATCCTAACTAGAACATATAAGATTCACGTTTAGAATTAGCATGATGTTATTACATGCGTGCTGTTGAGCTCTTTAGTTGACTTTATGTTGGTGTTTAGTATCCTTAATGTAGCATAGCTTCTTGTGAAAATTATCAATTGTTATGTATTAACCTGTGTGCATTAGGTTAATTAATGCCTTTATCCAATAAATGATTCTTTGCATAAAGAAGATAGTCATAAACGGTTGATATCAAGGATTCCGAATCTTTGTAGATAATTTTTATTGATGATGTAAGTAATCTATAATGTTCCGAACGGTGTTTATAATGCTCGCGTTTGTATCATGTTTGTCAACTTGATTGAGCCTGGAGTAATCCAAATATTGATAATAGTTGTCTATATATATATTGAATAAAAGAGGTGATGCAAATAATATTTATTTCAATAGTAATGAGATGGTCAACTAATAATAATAATAAGATGACGAATTATTATAGAATTATAAGCCTTTTGCCTTAATTAAGTACATGTAAACATCGGTTTACCTATAGTGTATATCGTATATATATATATATATATGTACTATCGTATTCGTAAGCATTTAATATTTCGGAGTCTTATAAAGATTTGTATGTTGTTAGATCAAATAATTTCTTATATGTTGTCTAATAACTTGTTTATATGATAACATTACCAAACTCGTTTTACATCAAGTGATTGTTCACGTTATTTCCAATTTACGCACCTATTCATGATGATTTATAACTAGTTAATATTTTTAACATATTTGCAGCTCAACACACACACGAGTTAATATATAATCACTATAGTTACGCATATGAATTTCTAGCGCGCGGTTATACCTATCGTTTCCATATCGCGTCCTAGAACTCGCTTGTTCCGACCCGCAACGTGTTGATTGTCCATTGACCACGGTTGACCAGCTTTGACCAACAGCTTTGACTAACGTTTAACCTAGTCAAAACGTATCAAGATTATACACAAACACTACTTCATTGATATCTAATAACCAAACGAAACTATAACCACAATATACGTTACCATATACTTCGGTTTTTGCCTTGAATCTAACATGCATCCACAAGAGTACCCTTAGATCACCACCACTAGCCTTTACCAACATCATCACCTTCGGTTTACACCTCCATTACCAAAAACAACAACAACCACAGCCACAATCGCAGCCAACAACCATCAACCTCCAACATCACCGCCATCACCGGGCCTCAACATCATCATCACAGCCACCTCGCAGCAGCCTAACGCCATTTCCACAGCCTACCGCAGCCATTACCATCGGCATCCAACTCCACAACCGTCACATGCAGCAGCTTATTAACCTATTGCAGCAGCCTATCGCAGCACACTGCCCTCACCACCACCATCACCTTACTCGCAGCTACAACCACCACCAACGCGACCTCCATCGACCACCCGCAGCTATATTGAAACCCCTTTCGACCAACAACACCACCATAGCAGCCACATCCATCATCACAGCCGCAAACCACAGCCAACCACACCCCAATCGTGACCAACACAGCCCTCGAACCAACCCAGCTGCCGCCACCTTCAACCGGCCATATCTTTCAAACCGCTGCGAGTTAGAAGATGAGCTTACCACCATTGGAAAGGTCTCATCGAGAGGAATAAGAGCATGGGTAGCACTCACCGCCATTCGCCGCCAGCAGCCCGCTGCGGCGGCTGGAACATCGCCGGAACCCTAGCCGCCACGCCACCTTCTCTCTACTATAACTTTCTCTTCGTTGCGAATCAGAAGGAGCTACCACCGCCATCGTATTCGTCTTTCCGAGAGCTTCGATTTGATATATGGTACTCACGGGGCGTCACCGGAATCGCCGCGGTGGCCGGAACTTCGCCGGAGGAGAGGGGAAAGAGGGGGCTGCGGCTCTCTCACTCTTCCAGCCTCATTTGTTTGTGTAAAACCCTAAAATGGTGAAAAATGAGCTTATATACTAGGGTTAAGGAAACGGGTTCGAATACGGGTCGGTTCGTACACGTTCGATTAAATTTCACGCAACGTTAACTTTTTTTTTTCCCGTTAGTCTCGGTTATACAAAACGTTATAAATATTCCAAGATTAATAATTTTATTGTATTAAAAACATACCGAATAATTAAACGAGGTTGTAATTTGACGCGTATTTAACACGTTTAACGGTTTTACGCGTTTTTATCCAATGAGCGTTATCATTAACAGTTTGGTATTAAAATATATGCAATTAAGTATTAAACTTATATTTTGTGCGTTAACTTCCCATGTCAGTCACGTTAAAACTTTATCTGACGAATTCTCGAGTTTTGCCAGATCGTAACCTGGTTCGCATCACGGATGCGTTTCGGAACGCATTTATTCTGGACAACGTATCACTCACCAAATTTATATGTTATATAATAAAAAATGATTAGATAATATTTATGGAGTTACGAGACTCGATCGTCATAACAGACGTCAGTTAGATGCCGGTAAAAACCGGTTTTCGCGTTCGCTTACGAAATTCTGTTGTTCATGCTTGATTGATGAAAAATCTTTCAACAAGCATTATTTATGATATTGTTAGCATTAACAAGGATTTAGATTAAATGACAAGTCATTATAAGGAATTCTGGTGGAAATTCAGATGTTAGTACACGTTAAATTGCTGGATTTTACCCGGTATAGGTTCTGAATCTGTTTTCAGTTTGGATTTTTTTTTCCATAGTTGTCTCAAATCACATAAGAATTCATTGTTTCATGTTTTCTCATTCGATTAGTTTGTAAACGTGCATTTGGGCCTTGTTTATATGTTCGGGCCCTCATTGGGCTTATTGGGCCCAAAAGGCTAGTTTCGTTTTGCAAGATTTCTTTCGTAAGCCCAAATCAATCCGGACCTTTATTGGGTCCTATAATAATTAGTCTTTATAATTGGGCTAGATTTCAGGGGTGTTACAGGCTCCAGTGAGATGTGTGAAATCTCCTTCTTTATTGTCTGTACAACATATTTTGGAGATCTCTGAGTGGCAAGCTCAGGATAAGCATCATTTATTACTAGCTGGATAAATCTAGGGTACATGATGAACTTTCTTCCGGGATTGGCTGTGGCATTCTTTACCATCTCCTGAAAGATAACTCCAGATATACTGAAAGGAATATCATCAACCAAAGAAACCAATAGGGAGCCAAAAACTGCACTCAAGCTATCCATCCCAGCTTTGAGGTTGCTCAGACAATGAATCACCACATGAAATAAGTACTTCCAGTACGGTGGTAGCCATTTCTTCTCTAAACTTGGATATCTGTACTCGTATCCCATACGAGCCAGACAATCAATCACTGTATCATCATCAAGACGAGTTGGTGCTCCTTCTTGATCATCAAATAAAAGAACTCGGTTCAGGATGGACTGAGAAACTGTCACTCGTTTGTCTTTGACAGTAGCAGTTATAATCTGGTTTCCCGCTTGGTCCTTTTCCAGAGCAGCAGTGCTCCATAAAGAATCTATTAGCTCAGAATAAATGGCGGGGTCAGCAGATATAGCATAGACAATACGGGAATTCTTCAATCCTTCAATCATAGATGAAAATAATTCCTTCCCTTCTGGAACCTCGTCTAAATAAGCAACACAATTATGATTTTTATTAAAAATCATTTGTGCCATCTGCATTGTCAAACAAACTCAAGATTAGAACACTTTTAATATAACTTAATATGCATATAGAATTTTAACACTAAGAACATTTTAACTTTTGAGGTCTCACACTTAGAAAATTTTATCACTTGGAAACAATTTATCATTTCAAAGCTTAGTCACATGTGAATACATGTACTACACTTAAGATTTTATCAACAAAGAATGTTTATTAAGTGAAAACAAGTTGCAAGTGATAAGTCCATTTGAGACAACAACAACAACACTTAGAAACAATTTCAAAAACTTTCTGTCATGCGAAATCTCCAGTCAAGCGAAAGTGAACTTCATGCGACAAACTAGTCTCATGCGAAAATGAGTTTCATGCGAAACACATTTTTAAGCGAAATCAAAGCTCACGCGAGAACTGTGTTCACGCGAAAACCCTATGTCGCGTCTGTTCAATTTCGTGTGCGATTCGCACAACTCAAAGTTCAAATTAACACTTCAAAACTCGATTTTAATCCAAGAAATTCAGTCCATCACTGTCGCCAAAGTCTATTTTGTAGATTTCATCTTTCAATTTTAACATTTATGTTTATTTCTTTGATTTTATTTCAAATTTGTTAAGTTCTCCTTAGCATTTCTTCGCTACAGTGACCATATCAAACATATTTTACCTTTAAATCACTAAACGAATGTAATGATCACGTAAAAAGAATCAGAATCACAAGCAAGAACGAACTGATTTGTGTTTTGATGTAAGCGAAATGAGGTTTCGGATGGTATGCGAAAGGGTTTTTCGGGTGAGGTTTGAGCGACAAGTGCATTCTTCTAGAACACTGTGACATTTATACCCCAGACAAATCACGCGACAAGCCTTTTCGCAAGACTTACTCTTTCGCGTGACCTTCCCTTTCGCGCGAGTTGAGGAATTTTTTCAAATTTTTCAAATTTTTCAACTTTTAAACTTTTTCTTATTTTTACAAAATTTCAATCCGTTTTATTCTCAATTAATTAGATCAACATAAAATGTTATTTACCAAGTGACCAATTAATTTAATGAATCTTCAATTTTCAAATTTATCTTTGTTATTTATTAGTCTTAAAAATTATATAACACAAAAGTGAAAAGAAAAACACTTACATACAAAATAACAAAAGAATGAAAACAATTAAAGAATCAAGATCGGATTTGTTTGTTTTTATAAGAATTTTCATAATGAGATCATATAGTTCTTTTTCAAGTTAAGACTCTGTCCGGCTTTATTTAAAATAACTGGTTATGTTGATTGTCAATATATTTTGTCCTTTTAAACTTATACTTCAGGTTTTACTCAGAAACATAATGAGTGATATCTATATCATGTTTTGTGTTGATTTAATATAAGTCAGTGGATCCCACAATCAGAACTTCTGTAAAGTAATTATTATCCTTCAAGACACTATCGAGATTTCAAGTCACCTCAATTTGACTTAAACCATGCATTGTTGATCAGTGATATCATTTATTGTAATCCTAAATATAACTATTTGAGCATAACTAGCCTGAGAAATATTTCTTAACCCGGAATATTAACAAGTTTAAGGACTTATTGACAGCCATCCGGACTTACGTCTGCCCTCTCAAGATGTTTAGGACTTACAAGCCATCCGGACTTACATGCCCCATCTTTCGATTTGGCCTTCCAAGGTTAAGGAAATACTCTCAAAATAGAAAATATATACCATATAGTATGTATGTCTTTTAGACATATCTTTTGATTTGTTGTGCTTCTTGGCATCTTATATCCTATATGGCATTTTGTTGGCTTCTTTTTGCTCAATTACTTTCTTTTTGTGTTTTTCTCTTTTTATCTCTTTTTGTATTTTTGTCTTTTATATAGATATATGTATAGTTATGATAATCACTGAATCAAACATATACAGGCTTGAGTATGACAAGATTATATCTCTCAGTCTGTGTTAGAACATTTTTGGCACATAATCCTGATATGTTCCCACTAAATCATATTTCTTTAATTCAAGTGTAATCACTCAATTATGATCTTTTCAGTTCTGAAAGCAAAGCCTATCGACATATCAAACATAATCCAAGTCTATTCGTATTTAAGCCTTTGAAAGTACTTAGACTCTGTAGAACTTTGTAATATCATTTCTCATTTAAGTATGAAAATTTCTTCTTTGTCTTTATTTTGGCAATTCTTTGATCTTAACTCCCCCTAAGACCAAAAATATTTTTCAGAACTTGTTTCTAATTTTCTCCCCCTAAAATTGTGATTGTTCTTTTAAGAAAAAGAAACAATTGCAATTTTATTCTTTATTAAAAATGAAAAAATCTTTTGTGAAGAATTATTAAACCAATTTATCCAAAGTTAATCATTCCCAATGATTGCACAAGGAAATCAAATCGAGAATGATCAAATGCCTTGGTAAATAAATCAGCAATATTTTCAGTTGACGGCACTTGTTTTAAATGAATAAGTTTTCGATCAAAACAGTCACGGATGAAATGGATGCGGATGTCAATGTGTATAGTTTTGGAGTGTTGAATGGGATTTTTCACGATGTTCAGAACTGCCGTGTTGTCACACCAAATGGGTGTGTCATAAATGTTTAGGCCATAATCAAGAAGTTGTTATTGAATCCAGACAAGCTGGGAACAACAACTTGATGCAGCCACATGTTCAGCTTCGGCAGTGGATGTGGATATAGTATTCTGCTTCGTACACTGCCAAGAAATGAGTCGGTTACCCAAGAATTGACATCCTCCTGTGGTCGATTTCCTGTCTAAGTTACAACCACCATAATCACTGTCAGTATAAGCAAATAAATTGAAATCGGAATTTCGAGGATACCAAAGACCAAGTTTAGGTTGACCCTTGAGATACTTGAAAATCCGCTTGACAGCTTTCATGTGTGATTCCTTTGGATCACTTTGATAGCGGGCACACTGACAAACAGGGAACATGACATCCGGCCTGCTTGCAGTGAGATACATAAGGGAACCAATCATCGATCTGTAAAGATGTTGATCAACTGATTCTCCTAATGGATCTGGAGTAAGAGTAGGACGAGAAGCCATTGGAGTTGGAGCTACTTTGGAATCTTGAAACTTGTATTTCTCAAGAATAGTCTGAACATACTTTTCTGATGAATGAGAATACCAGTCTCAGATTGAGTAACTTGAATACCTAAGAAAAAGGAAATTTCTCCAAGGGAATTCATCTCAATTTCTTCTTCATCACTGCTTCAAACTCCGTGCACATACTTTCATTTGTAGAGCCAAAAATGATATCATCAACATAGATTTGAACCAAAATGATATCATCGCCTGATTTTCGTATGAATAAGGTTTGATCAATTGCACCTCGTGAATAACCATTTGCAAGAAATGTTCAGTCAGAGTTGCATACCAAGCACGAGGTGCTTGATGTAAACCATATAATGCCTTATCCAACTTGTAAACGTAATCAGGATGATCGGGATCTTCAAATCCTGGAGGCTGACAAACATAGGTTTCTTCCTTCATTTCTCCGTATAAAAATGCAGTTTTAACATCCATCTGATACACCTTGATGTTCATGTATGAAGCAAAGGCTAAGAATATGCGTATTGCTTCTAGTCTTGCAACTGGAGCATACACTTCTTCATAATCCAATCCTTCAACTTGATAGAATCCCTGCACAACAAGACGTGCTTTATTCCGAACTATAACACCTTTTTCATCCGTCTTGTTTCGAAATATCCACTTTGTTCCAATCGGAAGCTTATCCTTTGGAAGTTCAACAAGATGCCAAACATTGAGCTTCTTGAATTGCATCAAGTCATCTTGCATTGCTTCTATCCAGCTGTTTTCTCTGAGTGCCATTTCCACATTCTTGGGCACTATTTGTGATAGAAAGCAAGCATAAAGACAGGTGTTGATTGCCCCTGATTGACTTCTGGTAATTACACCTTCGTGCAATGGACCAATGATTGCTTCAGTTGGATGAGTTTTATGTATTCTCAATTGAGGAATATCATCTGCAACTATCCCATCTTCCAAATTAGTAATGTGTTCAACATTATCAAGAACTTCTTCAGAATGTCGAGATTGATACACAATATTTTCTTCAAGTGTGTCATCAGAAACAGGATTTTCAGAAGCAGTAGACACATTTGGAGATTCTTCAAATGGAACTTGAATGACTTCGATCGGTGTATCCATAGTTTCTGAAGAAGATGCAGATAAAGGTGAACTTAATGATTCTTCCTGCTCCTGATTAGAAATTTGTTCTGAAGAATTATCTAAGGATTCAGAACATGCAGAGACTTGTACAGGAGCTGTAGGAATATCTTTGGATGATGAAGCAACAGTAGAATTATCAGATATCAAAGATGGAAGTTCCTCAATGATTTTGTTATCCAAAGAGATTGCTTGAGAATTAGAATCTGCAGATGAAGGTGTAGAAATTTTAAAATTTATGAACAAAGATTCATAATCATAAATCCATGAAGGAGCTGAACCTGCATCAGTAATGTTAAGCTCGTGCCAATCAATGTTAAATGACTCAATTATTTGTCTAGTTCTTTTATTATAAACTCGATATGCAACCTTATTAGCAGCATATCCCACAAAGTAACATTCATCAGCCTTTTCAGAAAATTTTGAAGATGATTCATTTGTATGCAACAAAGTGCAACAACAACCAAAGGCTTTAAAATATTTAACTTTGGGTTTGTGTTTATAAAATATTTCATATGGAGTCTTATTTAATCTTTTGTTGATTAAAGCACGATTCTGAACATAACATGCAGTATTTACTGCTTCAGCCCAAAAGAACAAAGGTAATTTGGCAGCAGATATCATTGTTCTAGCAGCTTCAATCAATGTTCTATTCCTTCTTTCTGCAACCCCATTCTGTTGTGGAGTGCCAGCAGCACTGAATTGTCTAGCAATTCCCTTTGATTCACAAAAGTCATTCAGAGTTTGATTGCAAAATTCTGTCCCATTGTCACTTCGGATGCATTTTACCTTTTTCTCTGTCTGATTCTCCACCAAAGTAATGAATTTGATCAAAAGATGTGGAGTTTCATCCTTAGATGCTAAGAAAAACACCCAAGTAAATCTAGAAAAGTCATCAGTAACAACCAGACAGTAAGATCTTCGACCCAAACTTAAAACACTCACTAGACCAAAAAGATCCATATGTAAGAGTTGTAAGATTGATTCGACTAAGTTGTGTGCAATTGGTTTGTGAGGAAGTTTATGTTGTTTACCCTTAGAACATGACAAACAATGTTCATTTAATTGAAATTCCTTTTCAGGTAAACCAATAACATGATTTCCACGTACAAGTTTATTCATGTTTTTAAGATTGACATGTCCTAACCGACGATGCCATAACATGGAAACATTCTCCAAGGCTTTGGATAGTAAGCAAGAAGCTGTTACCAAAGAATTAGAACAATGCATATCAAGAAGATATGTGTCATTGTCTCTCGGAGTCCTCATCAAAATCCATTCATCTGGAACAACAAAACCTGGTTTTAAGATTAAGCATTCTTTGTTAGTAAAGTGTGTAGAATATTGTTTGTCACAGATTTGAGACACACTTAACAGGTTATGTTTTAATTCCTCAACAAAATTAACATTTTCAAAGCTAAGGACACCATTTGTAACTGTACCACGCTTGGTTATACGTCCTCCTTTGTCTCCCGCGAAAATCACTCTTCCTCCGTTATATGACTGAACATCTTGTAGTAATGATAAATTCCCAGTCATATGTCTTGAACAACCGCTATCTACATGCCATAGACTTTCAGTAGCCTTTTGCGGTTGTCCCTGCATTAGTAACAAAATTACTTAGCTTTTGGTACCCAAGTCAAACATGACTTGAGCACATTATGAGTTGCAGCAAGACAAAATGATTTGATATTATTATATTTGGTTTGCACATCATTCTTTTCATTTATGCTTTTCAACTTGTTGTTTTCTTTTACATTATTTGACAAATTCTTATCCCATTTGACATTAAACTCATTAACAACCTTTGATTTCATATTATTTGAAAATTTTCCACGAGTGAAAAACAATTTTCTATTATGAGCAATAGAATTATGAAATCGTTGTTTGCTTAATGATTTTTGTCAAAAGGACAATTGTTTGCCAAATGATTTGTGTTTCCACACTGATAACATCTCTTTTGTTTTGTGTGGAAAGCAAACTGTGGATGACAATTATGAAAATTGTCATAAAAACCAAAGTCAGATTGACTAGGTTTAACATTCTTCACAGTCTCTCGAATCTTTGCTTCATTTGACAATTGCATGTTCATCTTTTGTAGATTCGAGGAAATTGATGAATTATGACCACTTTTAATTTGAGATTTGGCAGTTGTGACGTTTGGAATTGGTGGTGCTGGAATAGGACCAGTCTTAGATTCTGCTGGAGTAGAACCAGACTTTGAATTTGCTGGAGGTGGACCAGTCTTAGTTATACGAATTGGTGCTTGAGAAGGATTAGGCTTGGATATTCGGATTGGTGCTGGAGAAGGACCAGGCTTTTGAATTTTCAGATTGAATGCAGAAGAGTCATTCACTTGCAAATCTGGGCTACAAATATCTTGATTCACAAGGTTAGCATTATAATGAAGTTTATTTTTAAAGAATCGAGAATTCGTTTCCTTAAAAATATGTTCTTCATTTTCAATTAAACCTTTTGAAACAAATCTACTTTTAAAATCTTTTTCAATTCTCTCTTTCTGATTTTCCCTTTGATATGCATTCAAATTATATTTACTATTTGATTTCATCTCATTCAAATCAACATCCTTTTCATTTCCTGACAAGTTTTGTTTACAAGCAGATTGTAAAACTTTTACATTCTTATTTTTCAAACATTCATTCTCATTTTCTCCCTCACTTTCACTCTCCCAATCTTCAACCAACCCATCCACCTTCAATTTATCTGCATAAAATTTTCAGGTGATTGTTTAGGTTTGGTTATTATAATAGGATCAACAGATAGATTTACTTTGACTGAAGGTTTTAAGTCTGGAGATGGAGAGAAACCGATCCCATAGACCATATCAGAATCAGAAATGACATCAGATGAAGGTAAACATGAATAATCATGATTAATTGGAGGAGCAATGTTTGAAAATCCAACACCATATTTTCCTCCTTTAATCTTTGTGTCATTTGTGACTTGATTATTTCTTCAACCATTGTTGATGAAAGTTCAAATTTTTCAACAGTCAATTTAGCCGTGGCTAGTTCACTGTTGAGTCTATTAATTTCTAAAGTGAGTTCATTGTTTCTATTTGTCAAATCACTATTAGTACATTCTTTATCATGAAGATTTAATTTTAAATTATATATTGTATCGTTTAAACCTTCAAGTTTTTCTTTAAAAATCTTTTCATTTGACTTGTGTTTGCGAGCTTGATACTGAAGTTTTTCAACTTCCATTATCAGGCTCTCATTATGAACTCTGTATCTTTGAACTTTCTCAACACATGAATTTTTGCATAAACCATCATATACCTTGGGTTCTGAAGTTTCCCCTTCTGTTTCCTCAACCTTCTTAACCATGAATGCTTTCATTTCAGCAGCTTGTTCTTCCACTGGAGCAACATCAACAGTCTTTGGATTATTACATTGGCGTTTGACTGGAGGCTCGACAGTGTACTCTTCAATCATAATCTTTTCCTTAGCACCCTTCTCAACCTGATTTTTCTTCATAACTGTCTCTTTTTCTTCTTCAACATTCTCCTTCATTTCTTCAACCACCACCTTCACTTCTTCAACTTCCTCATTTTCTTTCTCAACTTCCACCTTTACTTCTTCTCTTTCAGCAAACAATCCTTCCATCAAGTCATCAGAAATGAACTCAGCAAATAAATTTTCTTCTTCTTCTGGTTCAGGAACAATCTTTGCAATGAATGCAGCAATGTTAAATCAAGGGCTTCCATTTGATCTGACCAATCATATTCAGCATTAGTTTGAGAAACTAATGCTTTAGTACCACCAGAAGTACTAGCTTTGTCTTTCTTCGGCTCAATCTCCACAATCACCATCTTCTTGGGGCCTTCAGTTTGACCAGTCTTTGGTTCAGTACATTCTCTGGCGAAATGACCTGGTTTGTCACAGTTGTAACACTTCAGGTTAGACTTATCGAAACCGATTTTGCTAGAGTTGTTAACACCAAACATTTTTCTCCCAGTTCGTCTAGCAAAGTTCTTCGCCCTGTAAACCACCATGGCCATTTGATACTTGATGTCATTTTCTTCAACATCATCAGGATTGACTTGTTGAAGATCATCAACCAGAATATTAGGAGCAGTAAGTCTACCAGCCATAAGTGCTTCATAGCTTGACATAAAAGTGGTGAAAAGTGCAAGATGCTCCTCAGCAATCTGGACAGTCTGCTTTGATGGATTAGTGGTAGTAACATAAGCATGTTGACCACTATGAGAATCTTGAGATTGAGGGACTTGTTGATGGATGATGGGGGAATAGTGTTGAGCAGCTGGAACATGAACTTGATAGTTTACTGCTGGTTGCATATAAGAAGATGCTGCACTTCCAGATTGTTGTTGCTGACACATTTGTGTATAACTGACATAGTAATTCGGATTACTAGCCATCTTTGCATAGAGAGCAGTTCCTTCAGCACCCAGAGAACTAAGATGATTAGCAGCTCGCTGCTTATCGTCCATTGCATAAGACTTGATAGTTGAAATGAGATCAGTCAACTGAAGAGTATACAAGTCTTTGGTTCTCTTGATCAATGTACAGTTGTTATTCCAACTGTATGGAAGTGAATTTAGCAGCTTCTTGTTCACAGTGATGTGTTCCAGAGTAATACCCGCACTCTTCATTTTTGTTACCAGTCTAACAAACCTGGCAATCTGAGCTTCCAACTCTTCACCAACAATATGATTGAACATGTTGAATTCTTGATTCAACATATCCTTTTTGCTTTCTCTCATATCTTTATTGCCCATAATCTGAGATTCCAGAGCATCCCATAACACCTTAGCACCCCTGAACTCTTGAAACTTTTGTGAAATCTCAGTAGTCAATGCCATAGTGATGGCAGCATAAGCTTTATCATCCAGTTCCAACCTCTTGATGTCATCTTCATCCCACAAGTGTTCAGGTTTCTGAACCATCTCTCCTTTATCATTTTTATACAACGGAATGTAAGGACCATACTGGATTGATCTCCACATCTTCGGTGCCGTGTAAATAACATATCTCTCAAATCGGAAAGCCCAATCAGTATAATCGTCTTCACAGAGAAGTCTCGGTGGCTTGTTACCAGTACCAATTTCCGTATCCAGATGAAGTGAAGCAGTAAGATGCTTTAAATTCTGAGTTGTTGAAGCCATGTTGATCAGAAAGTCAAAATCAGAATTTCGTGCGACAGAAACCATTGTGCGAAAACAGATTTCACGCGGCCAACCTTTTCACGCGAGAATACCAATTCGTGCGAAAATTCCAATTTACCTTTTCATGCGAAATCGCATAAAAAGGTGAAATAACTGTCTGAGCGAAAACACCCTTTTTCGCACGCGAAAACTTACAGCTCAAGCGAAAATCGTCCAATTTCGTGCAGAATCAAATTTTCAATAGTTTGTTCAAGCGAAAATTACCTCCAAATCACTGAATATGTTTGATTAAACTCATTTTAATCCAATTTTAATGAATTTAGGTCAATTTTAAGCTTAATTATGATTAAAATTCACCTAAAGTCCACTAATTCGGTCCAAATCAGTCCTAATTCTCCCAAATCGAGCAGCATCGCCATATCTGAATCTAAAGTGATCAATGATGAATTTCTTCAAAAACGAGTAGAACACAATCCAAATATTCTCCAAATCGTGGTTCTAGAGCCAAATGCTCTGATACCAATTGTAAAACCTCGAATTCTCCCAGAAAAACAACAAACACACGATCTCAATCTTGTGAATGCGGAATGTAAACAAGATTGGAGTAGAAGAAGATTGAATTGATTCACAAAATGATCTTCAGATTGAATAACACAACCTAGAACAGGTCTTGTGCGATTTCGCACAGTACAAATATGATAAATGAACAAAAGCTTAATTACAAAACGAAAACTAAACTATTTATACTAAACATCAGTTCTCGCGCGACTGGCTTTTCACACAGCTTCCTTTCGCGCGGGTCATGACTGTCGCGTGAAGTCCTTTGTCGCATGGTCTGCTTCTCGCGTGACATCTTCTTTTCGCGTGGATCAGGTTTTCGCACAGGTTGTTTTGCCGAGCCTTGATTACTCTTCTACAAAGAATTTATGGCCTGCAAACCCTGAGAATTCGATGGGAAAGGTGGAGCGATAGCCCTGACTAGGTGGCTTGAAAAGATGGAAGCAGTAATTGACATCAGTGAATGCCTCAACAGCCAAAGAATCAAGTATGCCACGTGTTCACTATAGAGTAAGGCACTAACCTGGTGGAACACCCAAGTTCAAGCTAGAGGAAGAGAATCTGCGATGCAGATGACGTGGGATGAGTTCAAAGCCCTGATTTCGGAGGAATACTGCCCTCTTAATGAAATGCAGAAACTTGAGCAGGAATTCTGGAACCATGCGATGGTAGGAGCTGGGCACGCAGCATACACCGATCGTTTCCATGAGTTGGCAAGATTGGTTCCATATCTGGTAACACCGGAATCAAAGAGGATCGAAAGGTATATTGGGGACTCGCGCCTCAAATCCGAGCATTGGTAACAGCAGCTGCTCCTCCTACGATCCAGAGCGCAATTCTGAAGGCCGGCGCTCTAACTGGTGAGATGGTGAGAATAGGGATGCTGGGTAAGGGAGCAGAGAAGAGAAAGGAGGTTGGGGAAACGAGCCGGTCTAATGCCGGAAGATTTGATAAGAAGGCCAAGACAACCCGAAATTTTGTGGCTGTGACACAAGGAAGGAAGGATTACACTGGACCGTACCCCAAGTGCAACAAGTGTAACTATCACCATCCCCCAGCAACAACGTGTTGGATATGCGCAAACTGTAGACGCCCGAGGCACCTAGCGAAGGATTATAGAACTGCGTCGAACCTGGTAGCACCCATCAACACGGTTAACCCCGCCGGGAATTCCAGGGCGTGCTATGAATGTGGAGGCCTCGATCATTTCAGAAACACGTGCCCCCGACTGAATAGGGCACCGGGTCAACAAGGAAATAACCAGCAGCAAGTGCTGGCCATAGCTGGTAATCCGGGTCAGGGGAATCAAGGGGGTGCTGCCAGAGGACGTGCGTTCATTATTGGAGCAAATGACGCCCGTCAGGACCCGAATGTTGTCACATGTACGTATCTTCTCAACAACCACTTTGCATCTGTACTATTTGATACCGGGGCAGACAATAGTTTCATTTCCTCGGAATTTGTTTCGCTACTTGGTGTGAACCCTAGTTGTTTAGAAACTAGCTACTCTATAGAAATGGCTAATGGTGAATTTGTAGAGACCAATAAGATCGTTAGAGGCTACACATTAACGCTAGAAGGCCATACTTTTTCTATAGATTTGATACCCTTTGGGTTGGGGAGTTTCGATGTAGTAGTAGGAATGGATTGGTTGTCGAAACACGGAGCTGAGATTGTTTGTCAGGAGAAAGTAGTACGAATCCCCATGCCAAATGGGGAGATACTCAAGATTCAAGGAGAACGACCGGGAAGAACTCTAAAGCTTATTTCTTGCATGAAGACGCATCGATGTTTACGAAAGCAGTGCTGCGCACTTCTGGCCCATGTAGTGGAAAAGAAAGAAGAAGGCAACAGGTTGGAAGATATTCCTATAGTGCGAGATTATCCGGAAGTATTCCCTGATGATTTGTCGGGTTTGCCTCCTCTACGACAGGTAGAATTTCGTATCGAGTTGGTTCCTGGAGCTACGCCGGTAGCAAAAGCACCGTATCGGTTAGCGCCATCTGAAATGCAAGAGTTATCTAGCCAACTACAAGAGCTATTGGAAAAGGGTTTTATTTGGCCGAGTCATTTGCCATGGGGAGCACCGGTTCTATTTGTCAAAAAGAAAGACGGGTCGTTCCGTATGTGTATCGATTATCGCGAGTTGAACAAGTTGACTGTGAAGAATCGATACCCTCTTCCCAGAATTGATGACTTATTTGATCAACTACAAGGAGCTTCATATTTCTCTAAGATTGATCTTCGTTCTGGATATCATCAGCTGAGGGTTCACGAAGCAGATATACCAAAGACAGCATTTCGGACTCGTTATGGACACTATGAGTTCTTGGTCATGCCGTTTGGGTTGACCAACGCACCAGCTGTCTTTATGGACCTGATGAATCGGGTGTGCAAGCCTTACATAGATAAGTTCGTGATCGTATTCATAGACGACATACTCATCTACTCTCGTTCGAAAGAGGATCACGAAAAACACCTTCGAGCAATTCTAGAACTGTTGCGGGAAGAGAAATTTTTCGCCAAATTCTCGAAGTGTGAATTCTGGATTCAAGAAGTGAAGTTTTTGGGTCATGTGGTTAACAAAGATGGAATTCATGTGGACCCCGGCAAAATTGAAGCTGTGAAGAAATGGGATACACCCCAAACGCCTTCAGAAATACAGCAATTCCTAGGATTGGTCGGATATTACCGTCGCTTTATTGCAAACTTTTCGAAGATCGCACAACCATTGACGCTGCTAACCCAGAAGGACAAGAAGTTTGATTGGGGACATGCACAAGAACAAGCCTTCCAGACGTTGAAAGAAAAGTTGTGCAATGCTCTAATACTGTCCCTTCCAGACGGAACTGATGATTTTATGGTGTACTGCGATGCTTCACATCAAGGATTGGGATGTGTGCTAATGCAAAGAGATAAGGTGATTGCCTACGCCTCGCGACAACTTAAGGTGCACGAAAAGAACTACACAACTCATGATTTGGAGTTGGGCGTTGTAGTATTTGCACTTAAGATATGGAGGCACTATCTGTATGAAACCAAGTGTATTATCTATACAGATCATAAGAGCCTTCAACACATCCTGAATCAGAAGGAACTCAACATGCGATAACGACGTTGGGTAGAGCTACTTAGTGACTACGATTGCGAGATCCGGTATCATCCGGGGAAAGCAAATGTGGTGGCTGACGCCCTAAGTCGTAAAGAGCGTGTGAAACCACTACGTGTTCGAGCTTTGGGATTGACTATTCAAACAAACTTGAAGGCTCAGATCCAACTTGCGCAAAGTGAGGCATTGAAAGAAGAAAACCTTGCGGGAGAAGAATTCTGAGGGTTAGACAAGCAGATGATTTGCAAGGATGATGGCATACAGTACTTCATGGATCGTATATGGGTACCCAAATGGGGAGACGTTCGTACCCTGGTTATAGAGGAAGTGCATAAGACACGATATTCTGTTCATCCTGGTGCAGACAAGATGTATCACAATCTTAAGGATCTATACTGGTGGCCAGGCATGAAGAGAGACGTTGCTGTGTATATAAGCTGATGCTTGACGTGCTCGAAAGTTAAGGCTGAACATCAAAAACCATCGGGATTATTACAGCAACCTGAAAATCCCGAGTGGAAGTGGAAGAACATAGCCATGGATTTTATTACCAAACTCCCAAGGATGCCTAGCGGACACGACTCGATATGGGTCGTAGTGGATCGAATGACAAAATCCGCTCACTTTTTGCCTATCCGAGAAAACTATACAATGGATAAGCTAGCAAGGTTGTACATCAAAGAGGTCGTGACACGGCATGGGGTGCCGGTGTCAATCATATCCGACCGAGACAGCCGATTTACTTCACGATTTTGGCAAACACTACGGAAAGCGATGGGCACTCGATTAGATATGAGTACCGCCTATCACCCACAAACAGATGGCCAAAGTGAACGCACAATACAGACGCTAGAGGACATGCTGAGGGCATGTGTTATTGATTTTGGTGGCAGTTGGGATACTCATCTACCGCTGATCGAGTTTTCCTACAATAACAGCTACCATACTAGCATTGGATGCGCTCCATTTGAAGCATTGTACGGGAGGAAATGTAGATCCCCAGTTTGTTGGGCTGAAGTTGGTGAGAGTCAGCTTACGGGCCCAGAGATCATTCACGAGACAACTGACAAGATCTTCAAAATCAAAGATAGACTTAAAGCTGCTAGATATCGCCAAAAGAGCTATGCTGACAATCGTCGGAAGCCTCTGGAATTCAATGTTGGAGATCACGTACTACTCAAAGTCTCTCCCTGGAAAGGGATTGTACGATTTGGAAAGAAAGGGAAATTAGCCCCTCGATACGTAGGACCATTTGAGATTACAGAAAGAATCGGTCCGGTGGCTTACCGGTTAAGGTTGCCACAAGAACACAGTGGTGTACACGACACATTTCACGTATCAAACCTCAAAAAGTGCCTGGTAGATGAAACTCTACATGTGCCAATTGAGGAAATCAAGATCGACGAAAAGCTTCATTTTGTCGAAGAACCTATTGAGATCATGGATCGAAAGGTCAAACGCTTAAGGCGCAGTAAGATACCCATTGTCCGTGTAAGATGGAATTCTAAACGGGGACCAGAGTTTACATGAGAACGGGAGGACCAGATGAAATCTAAATATCCGCATTTGTTTGTGGATACAACTTCAGGACCTAACTCCAGCTGAATTTCGGGATGAAATTCTCTCAACTGGGGGATACTGTGACATCTCACAATATCAAGAACATTGTGGGTCTACTTTCACATTTGTTCTATCTCATAAAGTTTCATATGCGGGTGACAGCTCAGATGATACAGATGGATTTGATGATATGGCTGACAACGAGCCATCAGATGATGACATCAGTTGTGGCTTCTTTCAGTTCCAGCCACACACTTTAGGCTCTCTTTTTACCTCTAACGGCTCGCCATTACACATAAAGTAAACACTAAAGCAGTCAGCTTAATCGATGATGAATTTTCTTCTTTTGATAATTCATCAGAACCCGAAAGTTCTTCAAAGTGTACCTCAGAAAATGAAAACACAAACTGCATCAAGAAAGAAAAAGAGAATCACTATGATCTACCTGTGGCTTCATGCTCACCTACTAATGAACAAAGTTCTAGAAACATTCAAGATCTTCCCAAATCAGAAAGGAAACCTAAGATTCTTCTTGTTGAAGATCATTTCTGATACCTAAGATTTCTTGTTGAAGATCATGTCGTGAATGTGATGGTGTGTGACATCTGTCACTAACAGGTCCGTCAATTAACATTAAGCTCGTTAACTCTCTGTGTGCACTAACTATCCTCACGTATTTATTATTTTTCATAGTCTATTTATCGTTTTAACCGAACTTTTCGGATACTTGTTCGTGATAATAATAACAATAACAATAATAATAATAATAATAATAATAATAATAATAATAATAATGATAATAATAATGACAACAATAATATAATAATAATGATAATAATAATAATAATAATAATAATAATAATAATAATAATAATAATAATAATAATAATAATAACAAATAATAAAAATAAATAAGTCCAGGGGGTATTTTTGCCATTTCTGAAACTTTAAAGGAAACTTTCATACATGAAATAATAACTTTGAAAACCACAGGGACCAAAAGTGTAATTTTAAAATTACACAACCAACCCCCGGACCATTTCCCCATCGTATTTCCGGCACCGAACTCCGGCGAGTTTCTGGCGAGCTCCGGCGACGACCAAATCATCCAAAATATTCGATTTCAAACCGCACAAACGGACCAAATCATTTCGTGGACCCAATTCGAACTGGAATACACCATTTAGACGCGTTTAATCAGTCAATTAACAGCTCACAAACCCACTTTATTCTCGGATGCGACTCCAGCTCACAAATACACTCAAATGCTATTAAAAATCAAATTCATTCGACATGAACAATCCTATATATAACCCCAATCGAATACAACTTGAAATTGCATCTGAAACACATACCTACATTGAATTCGATTCTCTCCCTCATCCGCGACCTGTAACTAATCGAACACCACCCTCTGACCTTTCTAACTTAAAATTTACAGAGGGCTTTCGATCATTAAAATCATTTGAAGCTATCTGTGCAATTAATTTGATTTTCATCAAAGGTTGATAATAACGCGGGGCTCCACACACCCATCAAGCATATCTCTGATCCGCTCCAATACCCATGTGAAGTTGTCCTACCGTTCCCTCGATATAAATGCATGCGCAATACAAAACGACTTCGACGTCGACGTAACGCCAATAACCTGAACAAACAGAATGTTGTACATGTTGGTCTCGTACGGCGTGTCTATCAACATCACGTGCGGGAATGCGCGCCACATTTTATACGAAGTAGGATGACAAAAGAAAACATCTTCCACGGCCTTAGTAGTTGCATTCGTTCGTGTTTCATACACGAACTCTTTATATTGTAGCAGGTTTTCAAGTTCCTGCATTGGTGTCATGCCTTTTCTCCCCTCAGCCCTAAACTTCGACGTCAGATTGTATATGTCTTGAACAACACAGACGCTGTGGGGAAAGTGCTCCCTTACGGCTGAATGGATATGTCGTGGCCGCACGTGCTGCCTGTGTAACTTCTCGACAAGATCAATTTCTTCGGCGGTCATCTTCCTAAGATGCGCATGGCCCTCCTCGTACACAACAGGATCGTGGTTGTGCATCTCGTTTCTCACCTCTAACATCCAACTGTCACTCTTTCCTACGTACTTCCCTAGGAGTTTAAAGGGACATCCTTTCTTTATGCTCCTAGTACGCCTACTTGTGCCAGTGAATTTAGGTTCACCACTACGATTGCATAATAGTTCAACCTCGTGATCGACCCACCATAATGACGCACCCATGCTCGTGTCCTCTCATTTTAGCCCACTTCTCCAAGTCCTCACGAGAATCAAAATACTGAAAAAATTATAAAGCTAGACAAAAAACAATATATAAAACAAATTAAAAAATAAAATAAACAAAAGAATAAAACTCTTCGTACTTTATCGGTTTTATAAGAAACCGTAGCCTTTCTTATCCGATCCTCATCCCCATCATTCTCCGCAGTGTCCCCATGGCTTTCTTTGAGGTGAACCGAACCGTCACTCTCATCTATGTCATTCCCATTAAAAGTATCCGACACATGTGTAATTTCTAGTTCTGACTGGTACGGGGGATGTCCGTAATCCAGCTCTGTTTGTGAGTGGTACGTGTTCGGGGCATGCCCGTAAGAATTGCAAGGGGGATATCTGTACCCTTCATCGTCCCCTGTCGGTTTAAATAAAGAGTTGTACGCCTCTTGAGCAAATGTGTTCGACGGGTTAGTTCCTCCTCCCCCCACGGAGGGTGACTCCCGTATACATAATATTCCTAAAAAAGATAATGGTTAGATATTTCAAATAATAAGTTATAATAAAACATATACTACTTCAACCTGGTTCGAATCTTCGATATGTGGCACGTCATTCAAATATGGAAGCTTCAGCTTTTGATAATGATCTCCCGAACCTGATATTGTTTTCGAATTAACGTGTTTTTGGAATGACGAATGCTGAAAAATCTCGAGTGCTGGATGAATGAAAGCTCAAAGGTATTTATAATGAAAAAATCTCGAGTGTTACCGTTGGACGACTGGGTGAAAGCTCAAAGGTATTTATGATGAAAATCTGGTGCACAAGAGGTCACGGTTTGGCCTCCACGTGACGGTTCGACGCACGAATCCCGGCTCTTTTATCAATATCACAGTCTACCTCGTACCTTAAAACTGAACCTCGTACCCTAGATGTCACACCCCGACCGACGAATGATTGATTGTTCATAACACATGGTTGTCTAATAGTGGAGATAATATTAAAATCAGATTACATGATAGCATGAATTTAACATATACAAATACAACAGTTGAAGTCACAAATAGTAATTGTCTTTTATTTTGACTAAGTCCGGGTCTTAAATGAGCATGTAGAAGTCCACTAACTTGCTAAACCTGAAATCATGTGAAAAGTAACGAGTCAGCTAAAAATTAGCCGGTGAGTAATCACAGTTTGATATACATATAGATTGATTGTTTGATTGAGAATAATCCAATTCACAAGGTAACGTTAAGACTTATATTGCAATAGCGAAGCATATAGATAAACCGACATAATATAAACCCCTTGACTTGACACTTGCATATAATTGACTTGCACACATACACCATAGATTGACTATTTGCCTCTGGCATAATCACCACTCGACTATTCATATGGGGTGGGTTATCCAAACCAGTAGATCTACCATTGATATCAGGATTGATTGATTGACTACATTAGGGTTATTACTGTCATCCAGTCTATCATAATATGTTCACATAGTTGCAAGTAATAATATTAACCTGTCTTGAATTGAATTTAGAATGAAATAACAATAGAATATCATGATTGAATATTGTATCACATGATTTCCCCCAAATAGAAAATAATATAAAAAGGGGAATATGAATACTCACTTGATTGATGAGATTAGTATTTGGATGTGATTGATTAAACACCAATGATTTCCTTATGATTAACCTAAGGAACGGTGCCTCGAATTAGAATAATAGTGATTTGAGTATTGGGAATGTATCAGGGTTTCCATTAGATTTTGAATAATAGTTTAAATAAAAAAATTATTTAGTTTGAATGTCTTGAAATAAATAAAATGAATTTATTGAAAGTGATTATGTTTAGGATTTAATAGAAATAAATGTATTATTACGCGTAACCGTTTGATTTATTGTTAAAATGTGGGAAAAACAAATAACTAATTTTATTAATTAATTATATGATAATTAATTAAAATTATTTAATTATTTAAGTGACTTAAAGAAATGAAAATGATTTGGAACGATTTAGATATAAAACTTTTATATCTAATTGAAATAATCATGATTTAAACAATAATACATAGATATTATTTGAACCAATAATAATTTAGTGATTTTTTAACCATTAAAAAAAAGAATCCATTTTATAAGAAATATAAATTAGTTATATTATTTATTTAAAACAAATAATAACATAAATAAATAAAATGTTAAGATAAATTTTAGAAAATAATTAGATAGTTTCTAAAAATATTTAGTGTTAGTAGAAACATTTTTTTATAATTTTTAAAAAATTTTCCCATTTAATTTAAGGCTTGAAAAGGCTTAAAAAAATAAAAGAGGCTGCCCGGGGTCGAACCAGGACCTCTTGGATTACATGTGAGTCGGGAACCAGTGAACTATGGCATCCAGCCGTGATAGTTCATGGCTTCCGAATGTTTTAAACACAAACTCAAGCTAACCCCCAAATCGAATGAAACCCTAGATCTGAAATCAACCAAATTGAACAACAATTCGAGATTGTTAACAAATAGATTCATGGGGCTTTTGATCCCCATGTAAAACCGAGTGTGTGTGTGTGTTGAATTACCCGAATGGTGATGAATTGGTGATGATCCCGACGAAGAAACAGTCGCGGCTTTGGTGGTGTTTGAATGTGAGATTTTGGAGTGTTTTAGTAGGAATGAGAGTTGCAATCGATTTGGAGACATTTATATGGTAGTGTGAGTGCGTTTAATTGATTATTATAGTGTTAGTGCGATCGATCGAGGCATGGAATCCGACCGAAAGTGTGTTTGATTCTAGATCGCACTAATCAACTTGAATTTTCAAATTTAAACAGGGAACAGGTTCGAATCTAGCTCATGATGTTGTCGGGAGGTTTTGATTGGGTTAAAACCGCGTTTAATTGGGTGTTTAGAAGTCGCCGAAGGGTGGCCGGAGGGTCGCCAGAGAACAGGGGTGCGACGGGTGGGTGTGGCTGTGTTTTTAAAATATTTACACAAATGGTCCCTGTGAATTCTAACAATTGTCAAAACAAAACTAGAGATTTGTTTTAGTTTAAATAAATTACAATTTAACCCCCCCCCCCCCCCCGAATTTTGTAATGTTATTATTTTATGTACAAAGTTATTAGTTATAAGTTTAAAGTTATAAAACCTATATTTTCATTATTATCAACATTATTATTATTATCATTGTTATTAATATTATTATTACCATTTTATTATTATTATTAATATTTTTAATGTTATTATTATTATTATTATCGTTATTATTATTATTTTAAACCTCATAATTACTAATATAATTTTATAATTTTTTTTATAAAATCATATTAATAACTATATGATTGTAATGTGAATTAAATGACAACATTAATATGTTTTCAACGAATAGATTTCATTTACTAATATAAACGAGTTCGGGTTACAAATTGAAATGGGTCGGATGTTACAGCTAGAGGTCACGGTTAGGCCAAACCGTGACGGTTTGGTGACCGGTTTTCAACTTTATCAGGCCATTTGTCGTTTTGTTGTCACAAGGTGTCGGAAGACAGACACTGAAACCGTGACCGCAAGGTCTTGCGGTCACGGTTAGGTACCAAAACGTGACCTTTAGCCCTAAACGTGACCTTTTGGTCCGGCCTACCCCCAAAAAACCTAGCGGTGTCCCCATTAGGACCCTAAATATATTATACTCTTTATGTAATGAATGGTTAAGATTTTCCGCTATTTAAGAATGATATCAGTCAATTACATCTTTACCTAGTTTGAATGGGGTGTGACGATAGATTAGATCTAAAGTGGCCTGTCACCTCGGACTTTGCGTATACGGGAGCGTGTGCATTGAGTTTGCATAAATCGTTTCATACTAAAAATGAGTTTACAAGACAATGATATGTGTGCTTCCAAACCCAAGTAGTCTATGTCAATCACATGCCATGCTCCATGCAACATCCACACTAGTAGAAGCAATCGGGGGTTTCCACCAGGTTTATTTATTTATTTATTTATTTATTTATTTATTTATTTATTTATTATTTTTGTTTGTTTGTTTCTTGTTATGCATATTATTAGGTGTATTGTGTTAGTGCTAGTTTGTTAGTGAAAGTCCTTGTTAATTTACTGTATAAGCCTCTAAAGCTATTGGAAATGCGTACAAATTAATGAGGCATGAATATGATGTTGAATTCCAATTTACTGTAGTCTATCTTTTTCCTCATGATTAATCCCAGTTATCCATAACACAACTTCTATTTTCAATCATATTAATGCTTTTTATGATTACATTACTATTTAAGTTTCAACCCTAATGTCACACACATAAATTGCTTGTAAAAGTTTTAGTATTTCTTTTCATTTGATTTCCTCATGTTTGCTGTGAACATTAAAGTATCAAAATCAAGTTTCAAGAGTAAATTTTACGTTTTTTATCTTTTCTTTCAAAATCCTAGATTATAATCCATTGATTGACAAACGCTACTCGAGTTAACAGAGTAATTTTTTTGTTTTTATCCTTTTTTCCAAAATTAAGGATTTTTATCCATTGGTTAACAAACGCTACACGATTAATCGTTTATAGATGATAACAACGTGTTAATTGATGTAAAAGGATATTTTACATCTTTTATTTAAAAACAAAAAATAAAAAATATATACACATTTATATAACTCCAACCCCAAGAATGACATGACAATTCTTTGTTTTCCAGGATGTCATCAACTGTGTTCCCATAAACCTTCGAACGATTACTAAAGACAACACGTACAAAGATGAAGGTGGTGAAAGAGACATCAATTTGGTCATCAAAAATAAATATATAAAAAAAAGAAGACGGCAAAGAAGTGTTGTTAGGAAATCAAGGCTCAATGACATGTTAAATTATTACAGGTTTTAGAGCCATCAGAGTCAACACGGTGTTATATGAACACAAATAACAATGATTTATGCAGTGGCGGATCCAGAAAATTTTTTCACGGGGGTGGAAAATTTTTAAAGGTCGGTCGACTATTAATCTATCTTTGTGTTTTACGTCAAATGTCATTACAAAAATAAAACAAAGGTACAATATACCTAAAGTTGTTCTCTACGAGGTTTTATTTTTTGAAATCTTTCCATAACAACATCTATTGAGACATTTCTAAGTAAATCTTTCTCCATAAAACAAATACAACTATCGCTTAAATTTTCATCACCCATCCAATTACGCAAATCGGACTTCACGTACTTCATTCCCGAAAAGCGTCTTTCAACTGTTGCGGTTTCAACGGGTAATACGAGAGCTAGCTTCAATAAACGATATACCAATGTAAATGAAAGGTGTTTCTTTGTTTGAACCATTAAGTGCACAAGACTTGATAAACCATCCAAGTTGGCAAATCGACTATCCGCTTTTAAATTGTCAATATAGATCTCTAGTTCAACCGGAAGTCTTCTTTTATCTTTTTCATCGAAATCATTCGGGTACAACTCGGATAATCTTAGTATTTTTGAAACGTCAAACCCACCAAAATTATCACACGGACTCAAACTACTCAAACAAACAAGTAAGTTGGATGTTACCTCGTTAAAACGATTCCCAAACTCTTGTATTTGCATATCTAAAACCGCATTGAAGCAATCGTACTCAAAATAATGGCGATATGTGATATTTGTCTTTTGTCTTGGCTTCTTTGGGTTAATGTACTCATCATCCATGTTTATCACTTCAAGTTCATATTTTTCACAAAAAGAGTTAACATTGTCAAATAACTCATTGAAACCCTCCATTCTAAATTTCTCAAGTTGACGTTTAGTAGAAGAAACCAATGAAACCGCATTCAACAAATCTTGCTCTTTTCTTTGAAGACTTTGAGACAACGTGTTTGTGATATCTAGAATATGCGTCATCAAGTGTAAGTAGAAGACAAAGTTATATTTTTTCATTTCCGATTGAAGTCCATCCGCTTGTTTGACACTTGCAAGATTGACACCCGTTTCTTCAACATATTCAAGGACTTCCATAACCGATGGATATAAAGTAATCAAACGAGAAAGAGTTTTATAATGAGAATTCCAACGTGTATCTCCGGGCCTTGAAAGTGACATTTCTTGATTTAACCCACTTCCGGTAATAAGGTTATCTTCCAAGTTCTTTTTTTGACTTTCGCGAAGCTTATCTTGTCGTTTGCAAGATGCACTAATGACATTTGTTAGACACCCTACCATTTCAAAAAGTTTCCAAACACTTGTATGTTTATGCGCAACCCCAACAACAAGAAGTTGTAGTTGATGATCAAAACAATGTACATAGAATGCGGAAACGTTTTCTTTTAAAATTAATGCTTTTAGTCCGTTAAACTCGCCCGATGTATTACTTGCACCATCATAACCTTGGCCTCTAATATTAGCCATACTTAATCCATTTCGAGCAAATAAATCATCAATAGCGGATTTAAGCGTCAATGCGGATGTCTCCATCACATGAACAAGTCCAATAAACCGTTCCTTAACTACCCCATACTTATTCACATATCGAATAACAACGGCCATTTGTTCCTTTTTGGAAATATCACTTGATTCATCAACTAATAAAGAGAAAACATCACCATCAAGATCTTCAAAAAATTTGTTTTAGTACCTCTTGAGCAAAACAATGTTTGATATCTTGTTGAATTTTTGGACATGTCATTTGATTATTCCCGGGTGCATTCCTTAAGATAACATTCCCAAGTTCTTCGTTTATTTCACCCATTAATTCTAAAAGTTCCAAAAAGTTGCCTTTATTTAATGAATCATCCGATTCATCATGACCACGAAATGCTTGTCCTTGATTCAATAATTTTTTGGCAAGTCTCATAGAAGCATCTAATCTAAGTCGGTATTCATACCTTTGCTTTGAATCTTGCTTCTTAAAGGCGGCTCGTATTGATTGATTTTCATTAAGCAAATCATCACACTTTTTCAAACATTTATTGTTCAAACTATTAACTTCACCCACATGTTTAACAAGCCTTTCTTGTTTTTTCCAACCATTAAAACTATCAGAGACAAATGCGTCTTTTGAATCTTCAAAATATCCTTTAAACAAGTAACAACATAAGCAATACACACGACCATTCTTTATACTATATTCTAACTATCTTGGATGAGCATCATACCAACTTTCATTAAAACGTCTTAATTCTTTACCAATCTTTGTTTATGGGAATACAATATCTTTTGGTTGACATGGCCCTCTAAGTAAGTATGTAGGTCGCGCATCGAAAGATTTCATCTAATGACTTTATCGCTAGCTATGATATTTCTAGACAAAGATTTAGGGTTTACGGTTCTATATATTATAAAACATTATTAAAGACTTTATCGTTATGCTATTTTTAGACTTGAGTGTGTAAATCTAATGTATGTCTCGCATCGAAAAGAAAGTATGACAGTTGACTTTACATTACTTGGTCGTGTTCCTCATGATTACGAAATTTATAAAATTTGACATGACTTCTCTTTTCATGACAAGTTAACATATTTATAAATCCTACAAAATCAACTATTTTAATCCTTCTAACAGTATTTTAATACCACTTTTCTAAGGTTTGGATCTTGCCAATATAGTTAGGTACCAACAACATTCGTTTAACATAGTTAATTAGGTACCAACAACATTCGTTTAACATGTTTTGAATGTCAAACATCACATCTTGTGTTAAGTTAAGAACGCCTGTACAATACTATGATCGCAATAATGTATAGACAAATATTAAACAAAATAATACAACTTAGCTAGCACAACACTGCTTGAATATTTAACATGTTTAATTGAAAGAAAAAAGCATTGGTATAAAAGATTTGAATTAAACACTTTATTAGGTGTTTGTATCAACCTATTTTAACAAGGTATAAACCGACTACTAGAGTGATTATTTTGGGTTTTTTCCACCACATTTGTATAATGAGAGAACAGTTAGTATAATCAAGCCTTTAGGTATCAATTGTTATATTGCTGAATCTTATTGCTAAATTGTTAAGGTTAGGATAGCATGTAAATTTTAAACTTTTTAACTTATCATTAGACAATAACCTATGGACATTAACAATTAACAAATGTTAAATATACTAGTGATACGGTTCAAAGCCGCATAAAGGTATGTTTGCTTGGATGCTAGTGGTAAGTTAAAAAAATGTTAAACGACTATCGATCTTGAGACTTGGAAAATCACCGTATTAGCTTAGTAACTTTCATGTTTGGATCATCGTTCCCTATAGTTCCACCCACGCCACACACTACACACACCTTTGTGCTTATGTGTGTGGGGCTAAGGAGAAAGTGATCCCTCCATCTTTTTCTCACTTTCCTCGTATGACATATCAACTTTTTTTCTATTTATCTTGTTTTCCCAATTTTTAATAGAATTGTCTCACTTTCTTATTTTTTCTACTTTTTTTTTTCTGGCGTTCATTTGTGTGAAGGCTGTCTTTGAGGATAGTATGGTCGGACAAGGAATCCAACCTCTCTCTATAGATGTGTTCCTTTGCCTCTTCCTATAATCGATCGAAAAATAATGAATACTCACCAATCGATGAGTAAAAATGCCAGATTTGAGGGCGGTGTTCTTAGGTGGGAAAGAAATTTAACGCTTTGAGATTAATCATATCCAAATATACCACTCCATAACCTCTTATAAAGATTCATATGAAGTTTAATATTAAACATGACGCTTAAAATTGTGTTGATGAGTTTATTTTTTTAACCTGCCGTTTTTGTTTTTGTGGTTATTAGGTTTTGTGTTTGGGTTTGTACTACTATTGTGGTGTGGTTAATTTTGCTAGCTAGTTTTGTATATTTGTTTCTCTTAGGTGATGTGGGTTCGAATCTTGGACCCTTTTTTGGGTTCTTTATTCTTGATTGGTGGTGGGACATAAGTTTAGGTTTCTACTGTTTCAATAGTGTCGTGTTTTGTTGTAGCATTATTCACCTTGTTGTTTTCGTTTTTTCTCATATGGTTGAAAAAGCGTTCCACAGTGATTGCTTAAGTCTGCTTCTGCCTTCTAATAACTAGTGAGTCATTGTGATTTCCTTCTACGGTTGACTTGGTGATGGATTGCTCTGCATGTTAACGATTTACTTAAATTTGGTCATGGCATTTCCTTAAATTGCTTTGACTCTGTTGTCGCCACATGTTTTTGGTATGTTTGTTTGTGTTGGTCTGTCATTTGGGTTTCACTTCCAAGTTACTGGAGTTTGATTGTGATTTTGATAGTAGGGATTTTAAGGTGAAATTGTTTGTTGTTTTAGTTTCTGCATGTTCTTTTGTGCTTGATTTGATCATGATATGGGAGAGTTTGCAATCGGAGATGTTTGCTTTGGGTTTGAGTTCTTGAATTGTTTGCGGACGAGGAGTCACCCTTCGTACATCTGTGCCTTGTTAATTGCGTTGGTTGTTCACGATTGTTTTGTTATTGTTGTTTTCTCTATTTGTGTTTTAGGTCGCTGTTAATCTCATGCTTTAATCAGTTTAATTGTGTAATTGATGGTTTGATTGGTCCTCTTATAATTTATATTAAAAAGTTTAGTTAGGTGAGATACTATAAGTCTACAACTTTTGTTATTTTCTTAATTTGAAGGTCATAAAAGATCTATCAAGGATTAATAAAGCCCGAAAACTTGCGTTGGACTACCAATTTGAGATGCTAAGTTAATCTATCTTCACATAAACTTTTTCTTCCTAGGATTTGAGTTATATAATTATTTTATTTATTAGTAACTTAAATACATTTTTAAAAACATATTGACCCAAGGAAAAAAAGAATTCATTAAAAAGTTTTAATTTCAAGCAATAATCGAAATTGGTCCAATAATGTAGTTTTGTTTGTATACAATTTGAAACAACAGATGTATTCGTTGCCGTCCTTCAAACCATGCGTATCTATATGCAGTTGAGCGCGATGAGAGAAATCCTAGTTAGTGTTATTTTCCATATATATATATGTATGTATGTATGTATGTATGTATGTATGTATGTATGTATGTATGTATGTATGTATGTATGTATGTATGTATGTATGTATGTATGTATGTATGTATGTATGTATGTATGTATGTATGTATGTATGTATGTATGTATGTATGTATGTATGTATGTATGTATGTATGTATGTATGTATGTATGTATGTATGTATGTATGTATGTATGTATGTATGTATGTATGTATGTATGTATGTATGTATGTATGTATGTATGTATGTATGTATGTATGTATGTATGTATGTATGTATGTATGTATGTATGTATGTATGTATGTATGTATGTATGTATGTATGTATGTATGTATGTATGTATGTATGTATGTATGTATGTATGTATGTATGTATGTATGTATGTATGTATGTATGTATGTATGTATGTATGTATGTATGTATGTATGTATGTATGTATGTATGTATGTATGTATGTATGTATGTATGTATGTATGTATGTATGTATGTATGTATGTATGTATGTATGTATGTATGTATGTATGTATGTATGTATGTATGTATGTATGTATGTATGTATGTATGTATGTATGTATGTATGTATGTATGTATGTATGTATGTATGTATGTATGTATGTATGTATGTATGTATGTATGTATGTATGTATGTATGTGTATGTATGTATGTATGTATGTATGTATGTGTATGTATGTATGTATGTATGTATGTATGTATGTATGTATGTATGTATGTATGTATGTATGTATGTATGTATGTATGTATGTATGTTGTATGTATGTATGTATGTATGTATGTATGTATGTATGTATGTATGTATGTATGTATGTATGTATGTATGTATGTATGTATGTATGTATGTATGTATGTATGTATGTATGTATGTATGTATGTATGTATGTATGTATGTATGTATGTATGTATGTATGTATGTATGTATGTATGTATGTATGTATGTATGTATGTATGTATGTATGTATGTATGTATGTATGTATGTATGTATGTATGTATGTATGTATGTATGTATGTGTATGTATGTATGTATGTATGTATGTATGTATGTATGTATGTATGTATGTATGTATGTATGTATGTATGTATGTATGTATGTATGTATGTATGTATGTATGTATGTATGTATGTATGTAGTATGTATGTATGTATGTATGTATGTATGTATGTATGTATGTATGTATGTATGTATGTATGTATGTATGTATGTATGTATGTATGTATGTATGTATGTATGTATGTAGTATGTATGTATGTATGTATGTATGTATGTATGTATGTATGTATGTATGTATGTATGTATGTATGTATGTATGTATGTATGTATGTATGTATGTATGTATGTATGTATGTATGTATGTATGTATGTATGTATGTATGTATGTATGTATGTATGTATGTATATGTATGTATGTATGTATGTATGTATGTATGTATGTATGTATGTATGTATGTATGTATGTATGTATGTATGTATGTATGTATGTATGTATGTATGTATGTATGTATGTATGTATGTATGTATGTATGTATGTATGTATGTATGTATGTATGTATGTATGTATGTATGTATGTATGTATGTATGTATGTATGTATGTATGTATGTATGTATGTATGTATGTATGTATGTATGTATGTATGTATGTATGTATGTATGTATGTATGTATGTATGTATGTATGTATGTATGTATGTATGTATGTATGTATGTATGTATGTATGTATGTATGTATGTATGTATGTATGTATGTATGTATGTATGTATGTATGTATGTATGTATGTATGTATGTATGTATGTATGTATGTATGTATGTATGTATGTATGTATGTATGTATGTATGTATGTATGTATGTATGTATGTATGTATGTATGTATGTATGTATGTATGTATGTATGTATGTATGTATACTGTTGATACACTATGTTCCTAGTTTATGTACTTAAATGTAAAAATCTTTCATTTCTTACACATATGTAATGCAAGTGCTTAATGAAATATGATATGCGTTTTGATGTTTATTTGTCTTTGATTATATCATATTCTTATTGTATTTAGTATTACTCATATGTATGAATCTTATATATAAGTTTGAGGTTGTTATACATAGTTCTGAGTCAATAATGATTCAGAAATGTGTTTAACTTAGTCAGGTGGTTATTCATGCTAATGGACCATACTTATGGACTATACGCACGAATGAACCATACTTATGGAACAGTCGCATGACTGAACCAGGAGACTGGATCAGTCGTATGACTGAGACATAAGATTGACTCAGTCGCACAACTGAACCTTCAGTCGTGCGTATGAGTCAAACGCATGAGTCAGTCGCACGACTGAACCATGCTAATGGCTCAGTCGTACGAATGGATACTGAAACCTATAAATACCACATAATTTGTGAAAAAAAACGCAACACTTCGAATACTATCAAACCCTAGCCGTCCAGAGCGTCCCAGTTCGTCCATCCAACTTCGTAGTTCATTCCTGGTCGATTTCAACTCGTTCTTAACGTTTGTTTAATCGTTAGATCGATCAGGTTGTCGTTCTCACTGATTGGATCGCCAATCAAATAGAATTTCGCGTTATTTGATCTGGTCTCACGCAGAATCAGTTAGTACTCCGTACGAAAACGGTCCTAACATATTTATTTATTCTCCTCACATGCCCCTTTCCCAGAATCAGTATATAGGTTTTTATGGTCTATGTTTTAGTTTTTTTTAGAATTTGCTCAAATCTAAAAAGTGAAGTGATTTAAACGTGTAAATAATTATTGAAGGGTTTTTTATGTGAAAAAAAGTAAGTTTGTTTTTACGTATAAAAACTGTTAACTGACTTTTATAAAATAAAACAAAAGGTATGTTGGTATTTTATGTGTAAAAAATTATATAGGAACTCTTGTGAAAAAAAAACTAAAAATATGTTTGATTTTATGGTTTTTACTTATTTATTTATTCTCCTCACATGCCCCTTTCCCAGAAAACCTTATATATATCAATGAATTCCGTTCGTTGACTTTTTTTAAGAAACAAAATGTTCGACTGAATTGAATTTTGTTTTGTCGGCGTTTCGATATAAAATTATAAATATCTTTTAGTATCATAGGATATAGGATACAGCGAGTGCAGTTCTAACGAACTACTAATTTTTTGGAATTCAACCTTGAACCAAACATGGTGACGACCTACTAATTCTTCTTCTTCCTCGCCTGCGACTCTCACTGCACCATTGTGGGTTTTCTTCTTTAATTGTTATGAACCAAACCTGTTTTGATTTGGTGCTCAGGAAAATGTGCCTTTGTGTGTGAAGAGATGGATTTGGACATTTGGATTAATGAGCAGTTGAGTAATTGGAAACGGTTCCTTTTGCTCTAATTTTGATTCTAAATCATCGGGATTCTTTTGGATTGATTTTTGACTTCAAGACTTAAACACCATTAAAGGTTTGATGTGATTTTGAATTTTTTTATTTCATTAGGTTTTATCGATGATGCATTTGCTGCAGCGGAGCTTTGAGACCGTTAACACGATTCAAATAAAAAGACGTCTGATGTGGAGATTACTCTCTACAAATCGAAGTAATTATGGTTATATTGATTATTAGCAAAGTGAATACATGTTTCAGTTCCTCTAATTGTTATTGTAATCATCATTTTGACTTTTAAATACATTGCATTTCCATTCAATTGATAATATTCCAGTTGATATTCAAGTCCTTGAATGCTGCAACTATCTCATTCGACAAAAAAACAAAAATGAATGTAGCATACTCAATCTTACTATTTTTTTTCCAATTGCATACAATCTAAGTTTTGCCACACAGCCTGCCACATCTCTCATGTTCCACTCTTCCATGACAAATATGTTTATACATTTTAAAAATATGGGTGCACATGTAGCATCATATGATGTATATGTGTCAAGATATCAACTTATTATTCCAAATAGTTTATGTCCTTAATTCTACTTGTTTAATTCTTAGTGTATGATTATGTAACTTTCTCATGTATATATTGCGATCTCCACTTATGTTGGAGTTATGGTGAGTTAGTTCACAAACCTTTCACATGGTATAAAGCCATTACTCCCACCCTTATCTCTTCCCCTTCTCCCTTTCTTCCCACCTCCCTGTCGTGTTCTTTTCACCCTCCCTCCCCAAGTTTCATTCATTCCATCATGGCTTCCTCCTCTAAAGATTCTTCCATCCCATGAATACCCTCATGCACTTAATCACCATTAAACTCTCCTCCTCCAACTACTTGTTATGGAAGAATCAAATGCTATCTATTCTCACATACCAAAACCTTCTTCCACACATAGATGGCTCCTCCAATCCTCCTACTAAAACCGTCACTACCGGTGGTAATACCATCCCCAATCCCGCATACTCATCGTGGGTCATGAAGGACCAACAAACCATTATGCTTCTCCATGCCTCCTGTAAGGCCCCGTCCTCGGGACGCTTACAGCTGGTCATCATTGCACTTAAACACACCATTATATAATCTTTACTAAAATCATGCAGCGGAAACTGTGAAAATAACTTTTCATTTTTTTACTATAAATACTTTTACAAAGTAATACAACACTCATTACAATACAAAAGCATTAACCAAAAGAATGTCATCCCAAAAGAGCTGAGTAGCCGTCCCGCGCCATCCTCAGCAACCTTACCTGCCAACTGGAAACACATAAAAAGTCAGCGTTGCTGAGTAAGTTCTAGTTTTATATTAAAACATACTTTACTATCAGTAAAACCTTTTCTTTACTTTCATGCTATTACACATCATACGTACACGTAGATAATATCATTATTATATTCTCTATTCGTTCGTTCATCATTACATCTTTTCTTGCGCCCCAGATACCTTCCGTACCAATACCATATGCTACACCCCGAACTATTTAGCTACTGGGCCAAAGTCTATAAAGAGACAGCTAAACGTGGTCCCACAGTACTGGGGGTAAGCGGTAGAGGTTCTATAATAATGGTCGATCACAAAGAAAGACCCCGATGTGCATCCTCCCGGGGGTAGCGAGCACACCGTTGGGCTAACACCTTAATTGGCGTGTCTCGATATCCAATGCTCGCAAGACTTTCATTACTTTCATCATTCATTAATGCATGCATTCATTCATCATGTTCCTCTTTCATTATCTTTCACTTTACATTACATAATACTTTCGTTTCATTCATTAACATAACACGTAAAGCCACGGGAAAGATAAACATACATCATAATAAGGAACATCAACATACACTATGGCATTACTATACAGGGCATCATCATACATACATAACATGCATCATGCATAAACATGCAACATCATCATTATCATGCCCTACGTAACTTCTATGATCCCTACGGTCATCTTACGTGTGCCTACGGGAACTTCCACGTCAAAACTTACATCTACACTTCTCCCGAAGGTCAGTACTTTAACTATGTCCTTCCTCGGGTACAACAGCCCTATTTGGGCGTATGGGCACCCTTCAGTCGCATGGCCTCCATACGACTGAACACCATGCGATTGGACCTATGCGGATGAACACCTATGCGAATGAACTCCCAATCGTGCGAATTGACTCTCAATCGTACGAATGAACACTACGCGAGTGGACCTCATGCGATTGGACCTCATGCGAATGAGCACCTATATGACTGAGCTCTCAGTCGCATGACTCCTCATGCGACTGGACCCCAGTCGTGCGACTGAACCTCAATCATACGACTGAATCCCAATTGCCCTCCAGTCGGCCGTATGGCCTCCAGTCGGTCGCCCAGCCCTAACTGGTGCAGAATGCAGCCCTCCCGAACCCAATCTGCCATTTTCGACCTCCAAGCTCATCCAAACCCATTCTAAGCCCAAATCAACCCTCCTAAACCTTAGGAATGCATAATATGACACCATTCAAGCACACACAAGTCCAAGAACATACTCCAAACACACCACACGCAATCACACCCAAATGGGTCAAACACACACACATACATAAACGAGTTTACTATGTGTTCCAGCCCCAAATCAGTTGAAAACCATTAAAAGAGGGAACTCACACAAACAAGAAGAAGAAGAAGAACTTCGTTTTGACTCGCTACACAATGATTTTCGAACCCGGATCAATCCGAATCACCCCTTTTCTCCCTTTTCTCTCTTCTTTCTCTCTTCTTTCTCTCTTTTGCTGAATTGTGGGTGTGGGGAGAGGGTAAAGGGCTGCCCTCTCCCTTAATATGTCCCCATTTGCCCAACTTTCGTGCATTGGCGAGTTTGGTCCCTCAACTTTGGATTTTATTTCTTTTCTTCTTTCGTCGTCTTCAAAATAGATAAAAAAACCGGGTTACACCTCCTTAACCGATGAAGCTGTTACCACTATCATTGGTTTACCCACTGCCCGTCTAATCTGGGTCACCCTTGAAAATACTTATGGCAACACCTCGATCGATCGAGTCCACAATCTTCGGGACCAACTCCGACTCCTTCAGAAAGGAACCAAAAGTATTGCGGAGTTTGATTGATCTTTCAAATCTCTATGCGATTAACTTGCTGCCATCAACCACCTGGTTGACGAAACCGATCAAGTCCATTGGTTTTTATGTGGTCTCGGCTCTACGTTTGAAACCTTCTCTACCGCGGTTCGTAATTCTCGCCCGCTCCCGACGTTCACCGATCTCCTCACAAGGGCTGAAATCATGAGCTATTCCTTCGCACTATCCATGGATCATCAACTCCTCCGGTTGCCTTCTCTGCTTAGATTCAATGCCCGCCATCATCTTCTGGGGCCATGGCGTGCGCTCCACCCGTGGCTCCTCTACTGCTGCTTATCGGGGTGCCGGAGGTGGTCGCTCTTATGGTCGTCGCCCTCCCCACTGCCAGCTTTACAGAACCAAAGGGCACTATGCCTTTGCGTGCCCCGGCCTGGCCTCATTTGAGAACCCGACGTCGGCATCAACTTTGGTCGACTCTCTTGCAAATGCCTTCTTGTCTCAGTGTCACGTGACTTCTTCTGGCCCAGATTGGTATGTGGACTCTGGTGCCACCGACCACATGACTCCCACTCCTGACTCGGTTGGCAATCCTACCCCTGCCACATGTAATGAGAGAGTCACATTTGGTAATGGCAACTCCCTCCCTGTTATTCGTAAAAGTGACTCAACCATTCTTGATTATATTAAACTTAAAGATATACTTGTTGTCCCTAACCTATCTAAGCCTTTATTGTCCATTAGTAAATTAACTCGACAACTTTGTCGATTTCCTTTTATCTTATCCTTCTTTTTTCATTCAGGATCGGGAGACCAAGCAAGTTCTAGCTCAAGGAAAATGTGAAATTTACTCTATGTCCTTCGCCCGGAACATCAAGTTTTCTTTGCTTCTTCTAGTCCTAAGGCTTCTAATGAACCCCTTATCAAGCAGCTCTTGCAACTGTTCTATCAACTCTTTCATCTCCGTCGGAGCCAACCGATACGGTGCTTCGGCAACAGGTTGGGCACCCGGTATTAAATCATTCTGAAACTCGATCTCTCGGTTAGGTGGCACTCCTGATAAGTCTTCTGGGAACACATCGGGAAAGTCACACATAACCGATACATCGAACAGTTGTGGTGTGGGCGTATCCACATCCTTCACATATGCCAAGTATGCACTACATCCACGCCTCATGCACTTTCCCGCCACCACCATTGAGATCACTTTCGGGATCATCGTGACCTGATCCCCATAGACAGTTACCAAACTCCCGTCAAGCGCTATCAAACGAATCATCTTCTTTCGACACACTATGTTCACCTCGAAGTCCGCCAGCCAATTCATCCCAAGAACCAAGTCAAAACCACCTAAGGTCATCACAAATGGTCTAACCGGAAATTTATGACCCTCTAATTCCACATCACAACTCTCTATCATCTCTGAAATCCTGGTAGACTTACCTATGGCAGTTTCTACATCAAATGGCACATCAACACGTCTACTACTAACAACAGCACAGAAAGTAGCAGAAATGAAACTTCTACTGGCACCCGAATCAAACAACACAGAAGCTAAAGTTTGGTTCACCAGAAACGTACCGGACACAACATCAGGGTTCGTCCTAGCCTCCTCTTGTGTCATAGTGAAGCCCTGGCGCTTACCCTCGGTCCTTCACTCCCCGTCTTCTTCACCCCGGAACCCTCGGCTCTTGGCTTCTTACAATCTTTACTCATATGACCACTTTCCCCACAGTTAAAACATCTGCCCGCAAGGCAATCCTTTGCAATGTGCCCGTCTTCTCGTATTTGAAGCACACGTTCAATCCCAACCTACATTCCCCCGCATGCTGCTTCCCATACTTGCCACACCTCCTCGACCCCACAGTCGATGTGGTCACACGGCGGTCATCCACTCGTGCCTTTTTGTTACCCGTCGAGGCATCACCCCGACCAAACCTTTTCCCGTTCCAGTTCCGATTACCACCACCCTTCTTGTTCGCTTCAGTCACCACCACCTCCCGCTCATCATATAGCCTCCCTGCCAAATCGACCACCGACCTAAACGTGCTTGGCCGGGTGACGATCATATGCCTACGAATATCCGCCGACAAACCTTGAATATACCTCTTGATCTTTCGCGACAGAGGTGTCACCTGATCTGGCACCAGCCGTGCCATTTCGTTGAATTTTGTAGTGTACTGCTGATGTGTCATCGTCCCTGCCTCCAACTGCAGGAACTCCCTTTCAACTTTATCCATTTCTCGGTGAGGGCAGAACTCCTTAATAACCAACTTCTTCAGTTCAGGCCATATCATCCTCCCTATAGCTCTGCTACCCTCGGCTTGGACTATGTTGTCCCACCAACATAACACCGAGTCCACAAAAGAATGGGCCGCAAACTTCACATTTTGGTCCTCCCGGCACTCGCTGATATTCAGAACAGCTTCCATTTCCCTCACCTATCGGTGAGCAGCAGCAGCAGTGCCGTTTCCATCGAAAGTAGGGGGCTTACACCTTTGAAATGCCCCGTAGTTACAACCTCGTGCTGACTCCTGCATAGGCTCCTCCTCCTCCTCCTCATTATCGGAGAGAATCGTTTCAGTCTCCGGTTGCTCTCGTCTTCCCGAGAACCGGTTCCTATCTTGTATTTCCCCTTCCCGTACAGCCTTTATCACTTCGGTCATCACAGACGGTAAGATCGTCTGCATGACCTGATGCACCTCTTCAACCACCGCCTCTTTCACCGAGGCCCTCAGATTTGCACTCTCATCACCACCCTCTGGATGAGAGGTCTCGGGTCCCTCAGTAACCACCTTCTTAACTCTAGGTCCGCCTCTTTTAGGCCGCGATGCAGCAGCAAGCCCACCATACGAGGCTTTAGATTATCTACCACCAGCCATCCTCTATCACACACTGAAAGATTCAAACACCAACACGGTCATTCAAGGGAATAGCTCAGTTTATGTCAAGTGTAGTAAGTTCCTAATTACAGTGGCCAGTTGTGATTAGCCAATTACTTTACTCTTCATACCCCAAGCATTACCTGTCCTGACTACATCAGTATTTAAATCTACATACAACAAATAACCACATACCATGCGCACATAATACGGTTATCATTAAGAAAATACCTAATGGCACGTAGCTACTCAGATTGGCATCCCTTCCCTTTCCGTCCCATTCTCAGTTTAAGTAGAGGTTTATTTTGAAAATTTATCCGTTTTACTTAAACTTTGGCTCTGATACCAACTTGTAAGGCCCCGTCCCCGGGACGCTTACAGCTGGTCATCATTGCACTTAAACACACCATCATATAATCTTTACTAAAATCATGCAGCGAAAACTGTGAAAATAACTTTTCATTTTTTTCCTATAAATACTTTGCAAAGTAATAAACACTCATTACAAAATATCATTTGTTTGCATTACAATACAGAAACATTAACCAAAAGAATGTCATCTCAAAAGAGCTGAGTAGCCGTCCCGCGCCATCCTCAGCAACCTTACCTGCCAACTAGAAACACATAAAAAGTCAGCGTTGCTGAGTGAGTTCTAGTTTATATTAAAACATACTTTACTATCAGTAAAACCTTTTCTTTACTTTCATGCTATCACACATTATACGTACACGTAGATAATATCATTATTATCGGGGTGCCGGAGGTGGTCGCTCTCATGGTCGTCGCCCTCCCCACTGCCAGCTTTATAGAACCGAAGGGCACTATGTCTTTGCGTGCCCCGGCTTGGCCTCATTTGAGAACCCAACGTCGGCATCAACTTCGGTCGACTCTCTTGCAAATGCCTTCTTGTCTCAGTGTCACGTGACTTCTTCTGGCCCAGATTGGTATGTGGACTCTGGTGCCACCGACCACATGACTCCCACTCCTGACTCGGTTGGCAATCCTACCCCTGCCACATGTAATGAGAGAGTCACATTTGGTAATGGCAACTCCTCCCTGTTATTCGTAAAGGTGACTCAACCATTCTTGATTATATTAAACTTAAAGATATACTTGTTGTCCCTCACCTATCTAAGCCTTTATTGTCCATTAGTAAATTAACTTGACAACTTTGTCGATTTCCTTTTATCTTATCCTTCTTTTTTCATTCAGGATCGGGAGATCAAGCAAGTTCTAGCTCAAGGAAAATGTGAAAATATACTCTATGTCCTTTGCCCGGAACATCTAGTTTTATTTGCTTCTTCTAGTCCTAAGGCTTCTTTTGAAACGTGGCATGCTCGTTTGGGTCATATCCACTTTGATACTATTGTTAAATTACAAAAACTTGGATTATTATCTACAAATGCTTTATTACCTAAGCCAAAATTGTGTACCCCATGCCAACTAGCAAAAAGTCATCGACTTCCATTTACCGACAATGCTAAACGATCCCAACAGCCACTAGATCTCATTCATTGTGATGTTTGGGGTCCATCCCCTGTTATCTCTTGGGATAATTACGTGTATTATGTCGTATTTGTCGACGATCATTCCCGGTTTAATGGTTTTACCCTTTGCGACTATAAAATGACTTCTTTAATGTATTACAAACCTTTATAAAATTAGTTCAAACTCAATTTTCTTGTCACATCAAAATATTTCAAAGTGACGGTGGCATTGAATTTCTTAACAACAAAGTCAAAGCCTTATTTGAAGCTAATGGCACATTTCATCAAATTTCGCGTCCCTACACACCCCAACAAAACGGTCGGGTTGAACGCAAGCACAGACACGTTATTGAAACTGGCTTGTCAATGTTGTTTAACGCCCATCTTCCGTCATTCTATTGGGTGGAGGCTTTCTCCTCCGCTGTTTATATAATCAATCGACTTCCATCGTCACCGCTTCACGGCAAATCCCAATATGAGATTGTTTACCATCATCCACCCAATTGCAACACTTATAAAACTTTTGGGTGTCGTGTATATTCATATCTCCGACCCTACTCAGAGCATAAGCTTTCTCCTCGTAGCATCTCATGTGTCTTTCTTGGGTATTGTCCTGCTTACAAGGGCTATCGTTGTCTTGACCCGGTTTCCTCACGAATATACATCTCCCGTCACGCTCGATTCGATGAAGAAGTTTTTCCTTTTCACACCAATAAACAACCTACACCCTCCCCATGCATGAAATTTCTACCTACCATGATCCAACTTATGTCACTCCTCAATCTCCCAATCAATCCCCCACTACACCATCCACTCATTCCACTACTCCTATCCCTCCCTGCCACCTTTACGATGACACACCCTCACAATCTGTTATCCTACTCGACCCAAATAATGCGGTCCCTTCTCACATGACACACCCTTATCTCCCACTGCATCCACCCCGCCATACAAACCCTAACCCTCGATGCAACCACTCCTCTTCCGCATATGAACCAAACCGCCACCCCAATCCTGACACCGCCTCCTCCCCCTCCACCAGCCCCTTCGCGTCCAATGACAACACGTGCTAAGGCTGGTATATTCAAACCTCGCCATCTTGCCGATCTCACCTGCACCAATTTGTCTTCAATACCAAAAACACCCAACGGGTATTCATCCACTGCCAAAGACCCGAAATGGGTTCATGCCATGCTCCAAGAGCTAACTGCCCTTCATAATAATAACACATGGTCGCTTGTTCCTCGTCCCAAAGATCGTGATGTTGTCGGCTCTAAATGGCTATTTCGACTCAAATTTAATCCAGATGGGACTCTTCAACATCACAAAGCTCGCTTGGTTGCTCAAGGATATAATCAAACTCCCTGACTTGATTATTCGTTTACATTTATCCGGTTGTTAAGTCTACAACTATTCGTATTGTTCTTTGTTTAGCGGTCCTTAATCAATGGTCATTAATCAGCTAGATGTAAACAATGCGTTTTTGCATGGTCGACTTACTGAATGTATCTTTATAGAACAACCTCTGGGTTTTGTGAACCCAAAGTACCCAAATCACGTGTGCAAACTTAACAAGGCATTCTACGGTCTAAAGCAAGCCCCACATGCCTGGTTCCATCGTTTGAGCATGTTTTTTCTTAATAATGGCTTTGCATGTAGCAAGGCAGATACCTCTTTATTCGTCTTCAAATGTGACTATGCATCATGTACTTGTTAGTCTACGTTGATGACTTGACTCTTACGGGTAACCATGATGCCACTATAAGGTCATTCATTTCCAAACTTAACAATGAATTTGCGATTAAGGACATGGGGGCGCTTCACTATTTTCTTGGCCTCGAGGTCCAACACACCACCCGCGGCTTGTTCCTTCACCAGGCCAAATATGCCTTTGAAATTCTTGAGCGCGCCAATATGCTTCATGCCAAACCAACTTTCACTCCTTTAGCTACTAATACCTGTCTTACCTTCGAAGGTGACCCTTTCCCTGATCTGTCGTTGTTTCGCTCTCTTGTTGGAGCCCTCCAATACTTAACTGTTACGAGACCAGACATTTCATTTGCCGTAAACCAGCTAAGCCAATTCTTGCATGCTCCCACCACTCAACATTTCCTAAATGTTAAACGAATCCTGAGGTATATCAAGGGAACCTTGACTTTTGTCTAACCTTCTCCAGACCTTTAAACACCTCTCTCCTGATTGGGCACGATGCCTTGAAACTCGGTGTTCTACATATGGGTTCTCCATATTCCTAGGGGAATCTCGTATCCTGGAGTGCTAAAAAGCAACCCACCGTCTCTCGCTCTAGCTGTGAATATGAGTATAGGGCTATGGCTAACACCACTGCTAACTCATATGGATAACCCATCTCCTCACTGACCTCATGCATTACCAAGGTTCGACCCACTCTATTATGTGACAACCGAAGTGCTCTGTTTCTCACACAAACCCAATTTCTCACAAGCGGATGAAGCATATTGAATTGGACTACCACTTCATTCGAGAACTAGTTACCGCTGGAAAACTTCATACAAAATTTATTCTATCCAAGCTTCAGGTGGCTGACATCTTTACTAAAAGTCTGCCTCGACCACAGTTTGAATTTTTTTTGCAACATGCTTCGCCTTGGTCCTCTACCGTTCGCTTGAGGGGGGCTGTCAAGATATCAACTTATTATTCCAAATAGTTTATGTCCTTAATTGTACTTGTTTAATTCTTAGTGTATGATGATGTAACTTTCTCATCTATATATTGCCATCTCCACTTATGTTGGAGTTATGGTGAGTTAGTTCACAAACCTTTCACAATATGTTTGTTTTTGTCATCAACCACACAGAGTGATTTAGGAGCGAACATGAGCATCAATATTTGGTGACAATTTAGAGATGTTCATTGAAGTAAAACTATGATCGTGTTTATAATGGTGGTTCCATTCTCCCCTGGCTTAAGTAATGTTGATTTGGTTTTGGGTTTAATCTTGAACCGCTAGTGATGGAGTTTCTGTTATAACTTAGCTTTGGCATTAGCATAATGGGTTTGCAAATGATTTTGCTTATTTTATAATCACTAAGATTTTGATGATGAAATCTTCAATGAAAGCATTAGTTTTGAATATACAGATTTTGAATTCGATTGAATAAAGAATATATTAAGATTTTATTTATTAATATAAGTATATTTGTCATCCTTAGGTATAAATTTTAGGAGTCACTAGCACATGTTTCAATTTGTAGGTTCAACTTTAGGTTTTATGAGGATTTTTGAAACACTCTAAGGGAGTGTTTGTTTTTTACAAAAAGCTCTTCCCCACCTCTTCATCTGTGCGCACGTAGACGCGGGAAGAGATTTTAATAGCGCAGACTATTTGATTTCCGGAAGACATTTCATTTAAAAATGTCTTCCTGAGGTCTTCATGGGACAGACATGGAGTAGTGTCTTCAGACGGGAAGACATTTATATAGTCTCTTCCCCCCTCCAGTCATGCCTCCTCCAGGCCGCCGCCCTGCTCCTCGCGTCTTCCAGTCGCCGCCGCTCCTCCAGCCGCCCCCTCCTGCCGCCGCTCCTCCAGGCCAGCCCCCTCCAGCCTCCTCCTCTAGGACGTCGCCCTTCTCCCTCCAGCCGTCTCTCCTCCATCCACCTCCTTTGATTCACCCTTCAACCTTTGATTTCACCTTCAACCTTTGATTTCACCCTTCAACTTTGATTTCACCTTAACCTTTGATTTCTAGTAAGTGCTATGGTTTTTGTATTTGATTGCATACTTGTTTTTCAGCTCGGTTTTCAGATCTGGAGTTGATGTTGATTCTGGTTGTGTTTGAATTTGGTTGTAGTTAATATTATAGTGCTAAAATGATTATTTGTTATAGGTTGATTATTATTGAAAGGTATTTTTTTGTTGAATTGATGTTTGATTCTGATTGTGTAAAATAATTATTTGTTATAGGTTGATTAATGTTTGATTCTGGTTGTGTAAAATGATTATTTGTTATAGGTTGATTATTTGTTGAAAGGTATTTTGTTGTTGAATTTGATGTTTGATTCAGGTTGTGTTTGGAAAGTTGTTTGTTGATTAATAGAAATGGATAGTATAACTTTGTATTATGTTTAATATTTTGTTTGATTTGGAAAATACGTTTGTTGTTTGTTGATTAATAGAAATGGAAGAGAAACAACAATGGTCGATTGAGCAACAAAAATACTTAATAGAGACTTGCATAGAAGAGGTAAACAAGTTGGGTAGAACATGGTACCGCATCAGATCGGGAATATATGACTCAGTTACGAGATGAAATTGCTGAGCAGTTAATGCTAGAATATCGAATAAACAATTTAAATAAAAGTATTTGTATGGTTTTATGAATATTATTACAGTTTGTATGACTTTTATTTATATTTTAATGTATTTGAATGACTTTTATTTATATTTAATATTAAAGTACTTTTTAAAGTTTTACAAAATGATTTACTTTAATTACAACATATTTTAGCAGTCTGCAGATGTTCAAAAATCAAACAGTCTTTATCTTGCAGACTGTAGACGTTTGGTTCACTCTTCTGCTTTAGATGTCTGCAGATGTGGTTCGCAGACTGCAGACGTTTTCCTACAGAAAAAAAAAACAACACCTTAAGTTTTGCAGTCAAACACTTTGATTTTAAAAGGCATATACACACTACATATCAACGTTAAAATACTTCCAGAAGATTACAACACTATTCAAATCTTTAATACCATGCTAAATTCAAACTTTTTTAAGGCTAAAGTGCTAAACTAACCACTCAAAGAGTTATGGAGTTCATGACGAACCCGTTGCGAAGCATGGGTTTAAACCCATTAATTATTTGTATTGAAGTGCTTAATAAAATATTTTACATAAAAATGGAGTAATTTTTTTGGGTTGCTAAAGAATGATCGTTTCAACGTATTACATTGTGTTGAAATATACATATTAGGAATTTGAATGAATATGATGATGATTGTCCTGTGCAAAGATGCTTCCGTTTTAACTCTACACTAAACACATTCCAGTGTGTTTTTTAAGTCCTAAGATTAAATTTTAATGTGCATTATACTACCTGTTTTGATTTCATTTGAACCGTTGTTATGCATATTTTAGACAAATATTATTGATTGAAAGCATTGTTGTTAGACCATTTAATAACAATACAAGAAAATAAACCTTGAAATTTAGGCCAACAAAGTTGACTTCATATTATTTTAGAGCCTTCAGTAAATAGCAAGAAGATAAAGTTGGAAATTCAGAAATTTTCAAATGTTGTCCATATGCAGAAAACATGGTTTTATGAAAGCTACTGAAAGCTTTGCTTATAATATGAACAAGCATCGGTTGCCTGAACCAACAAAGTATGTTCGGTTTAATTTATTTCTTCTTTTTACGCTTCATTATTAAACTCTTCATATGACATTTAATCCGGATAATCTACTCATAATAGGCCAAATCAGTAAACTAGGTATATAACAACCAAGGCGAACTGATTCTTGGTCAAATATAGTCTTAGTTCTTCGGGGTCAATATAGCCTTGATCTACATGTTATAATCTCGCCGTTCGATTCCAAATCTACCACACAACTACAGAGTTTATAAATGCAAAATTTGGTTATATAAACCCACACATGCATGTCTATATAATTGCCCATGGGATTATATAATGATGGACAAGATGGTCACATCTAAATTTTATTTATTTATTTTCACTTTCACTTTCATAATAAATCTTTATGTTTTAACCGTTTAATTGTCTAATAATTTCATTTTTCTATAAAAACTTTCATTTCAAGTATTTTTAAAAAGGGAATGTGCGTTTGTTTTTAGTTTTTAATCAATGTTCCGATATATTTTTGAAAATAGAGTTGTATACAATGCTGAGTATTTATTTGTTTGTTTGTTTTGCTTAGTAGCCTACAACGAGTGTTGTTACCGTTTGGTAACTTGATTAACTGAACAAGTTATGATCGAACAATTTCCTTGCCGGTATTGATATTATTGTAATCGGTATTATTATTTGCTTTTATGGTTTTGGTCGATGTAAAACATGAATTTCTTTTGGCTTAGATCGTAAAATCTTTTAACCTATTTACTTTGTAATAGGTTTGCTTCTTTTTAAATTATAACTTTCGCTCGTTAACTTTTTTACACATACTCTAGGATTTTACGTGGGAGTGATAGCGGCTTTAAGGTATTTTTATATGCTTTTAGATATTTAGAATCGTGGTAGAATCCCCCATACAACACGTGGGCAGGAGTGCCTATATGACGAGCACAGTTATCTTTAGTTTTCATTTTTTGTGTACGTTCGTTTTTATGTTTTCTGATGAGACGAGCCGATAACGACCTATGTCATGCCACGTAAAGATGGGAGAAATGACTAAACTTTTGCCGCGCAACATGAGCATTTTCATAAACGAAATCCGTGCAACGCGTGGCCGAATTACAACTAGTTATAGGGGCTGTTTGGCAATTTCTAAATGATTAAGTGCTGAACCAATAAAATGTCTGAATCATTAAATGCTAAACCGTTAATAGGTCTAATCCATTAAGAGCTAGTATATCGTTTAACTATTCAAAGTCAAATTTCTGATCAATTCAGATAAGAGGTCTTAACCATTCAGCATTAGACTTTTTAACCATTCAGTCTTAGTATCATGCTTAACCATTCAGAGTCAAATGTCTAAACCATTCAGACATTTGCTTGCAAAACACAGTCTGAACTATTAAATGCTGAACCATTTAAATATCTGAACCATTAAATGGTTGATTTAGATGCTATCAAACAACGACCGTCTCTTAATGACCGAAGACCTCAAGTTAAATATAGCATAAATCCGGCCCGGCCCGGCCCGCGTCACAAGATTTGTTAAGGAGATTCTTTGACCATGACGTTCTGGTATTTGGTAGATCGATCTGGACCGCTGATCGCCACTAGTGTGGTGCACACTTTGTCAACACCGTCAAAGAATCTCGAGAGTCGCCAAATCCACCCTAAACAAAAACCCTAGTTTCAGTTTCAACACAGTTGTCCTGAGCATAACATTGCTTTTCCTCAATTCAATCGAAGGTAGTCGTCTCCCTCTGCATTCAGTTTTCATATGTAAGTACATTTCTTCAAACACACACTGCTGATTTTATATTGATCTAGCCTGAACCTCGATTAGCGGTGGGACGTTATTCTTGTTATTTTGTTCGTATTCTGGACGTCTGTATCGTTTGATCTTTGTGACAGATTTGAAGTTATTTTAGTTTTTGATCTGTTGCAGTGTTTTCTCCGTTTGTTCTGTTAGTCTGCTATTTACTGTGACTATTATGATGATGATGATGATAATGGTTGTTGAATGAATGAGTGGTAAGTATTTTTGTTACAGGTAGTTGATATGGAGTCAAATTTGTGACGACCTTAGGGATAGAGAATTGAGAGTAACAGATAGACAGATGAGGAGGGAAACCAGAAACGTAAGTAGGCAAGTACAGTTAGATGAAGTTTTAGGGTTTTGAAAGGAAGAAGATGCACTACTGTAAGATTAATATCAGCAAAATGTATAAATATCTGTTATGACTTGGTTAAGGATGCATGAGTAACAAAAGCTAGGATTTGATTAGTAAAGCACTCGCGAAGCATTTACTAATAACCGATTTCTTTTCATTTAAGCTGGAGAAGTTGTTAGGTCAGTTAGTCACACGGTTGCAAATTTTGTTATATCTGTTTTGCTTCTGTTTATATACACTTCTTATTCTTTCTTTTGAGAATCTGGATTAATTGGTCAATTTCTTTATCAACACTTAATTGGAATCTGGAATTGGTATAGGAGTCTTGATATTGGCTCATATTTGTAAGAAATCAAAAATTAGGTGATGTTCATGGATCGGTTTTATCTGTGGGCAATACAAAAACATAGAAGATATTAGGATCTTCAAACAATTGCTGCTGCTATTCGAGTTTTAATTTTAGAAGTTCATAAATCAATCGAAGCTAGCTATTATCTCTCCATCCAGAAATTCCATACGACTATACGATAGAAATTTCTTGCTATTGCGAGAAGGTCGCATGAGAAGTTTAGTCTGGAACTAAATGAATCAGCTGCGGTTAGTTGCATGGCGAAGGTCGAATTCTCTTAATTATATGGTGAGAATGTGCAGGGTTGGCTGTATTCATGTCAATAATTTTCAAATTTGATGAAGTGGAAGATGGACGGAAGGTTCTTATGGCCTCAGTACTTTGTATGACAAGGATTTGGCTTGGCATAAGCAATTCATTAAGTTGAGTGTGAAGATATAGCTTTTAAAAGCAGATCTTTAGTTTTTTATATACATATGGAAAGGAGCTGTGGTCTGTACTTGTGCTTTGGAAATATAAAGGGGCTATCTGCTGATTGTCCAGTTTAAATAATAAAATCAAAGATATCATTTCTGTTTGAAGTATTTGGTGAAAGAAGATCTAATATCTATCTTCAACTGAAGTGGTTACGCAAGTTGTTATGGCCTTATGGGTATTATTCTGAGATTCCTACAAAGAGGGCAAAGAAAATGCGGTGACAGATACATTATCTAGGTTATCCACTACTACTGAATTAAGATTATAATATCTACTGATCTATAAAAGAAATTCAGTTTAGTGGGAACAATTATGTGTTCTTCAGCAGGTTGTTACTAATTTTTCAAGATCTCATATGGTTATATAGAAATACTTAGCACAATGATCAATTAAGGTAGAAAGGCATACTAGTTTTGGAAATGATGAACTGTTATATAATTTGATCACTTGTCTTCGAAATGAGCTTATGGGTGGCCAGTCTTATTTGAAGGGTATGAAGAAACATGTTAAGGAATTCGTTAAAATGTGTGAAATTCGTTAAAATAATAAACCAGATCTAGCTGCTTGCTATCGCTATCGCTTTCGAGTCGGGGGTCTCTTTGGAAGCGGTTCTCTATCTCAAGATAAAGGAAAGACTCGCCACACCTACCCCTCCCAAACCCTGCTTTTAGTGGGATATAGTGGGTATGTTTGTTTGTTTGTTTGTTTAGCTGCGTATCTTGGTCTGCTACAGCCTGGCTACTCATGTTGGCATGACATATCTATGGGTTTCGTTGAACAATGCCATGTTACCTGAAAAACAGTATTATTTTTCGGTGGAGAATGAGTAAGTGCAGTCACTTTATTTCAATCTCTTACCCTTTTAGATTGTGTATTTTTATGCATACTATCCTGATAACTATCATATCACCATGTTCATGCTTGTTTTGCTTCCACTAACCCTTCTAGTTAGCTGAGTTCTAATTGCCTACCTTGCATTTTAGAACCAGCCTGTTAAATCTGTATTTCATTCCCTCATAACTAAATAAAACAACCCTTAATTATTTGTATTTTAACAAAAGTATCACGAAATTCACAAACATTCATCTATATGTATATATTTATAGATTACTTCCCAATTAATCTTTTACGTTTCAGTTCTAGATAAATTATAATTGTAATGCATTCCTGTTAAAGAGTTAGATTATTGAAAAGATCCTATCAAGCTTTATCATTTGTATTTGTTCAAAGAAAACATGAAGGTAGAAAATAGAAAAAAAACACACCTTTAGGGCTTCATGGTTGAAGCAGATTTAAATTGTGTATTGAGATGATTGCATTTGTTGTTGTATACTTGTATGTCCCCAAGAAGGAAACAGTAATTGTTATCCATGGATGGATTTGACAGTTATGCTGTAATGACTTGATTAGAGGCGCTTTTCATTGGCAAGTTACCATAATCATGCATAGTAGGTTTAGTCTTATTGACAGTTAATTGCTACTTGTATAGTTGTATACATTACATTTTTTGTAATGCTTTATTGACATATGACATGGCTGTCAGGCTGTGATTGGAAGCTGGGCTGCAGTAATTTGAATTCTACTTCACAATGGCCAACGGTCCAGACCCTTTCAGATATTGGCCAAACGAGCAAAAGGTAAGACTCTATTTATGTTTATTGGTTGATGTTTTATTGCTAGATAACGATGTTATAATTGTATTTCTCACATGAATTTAACCTTTCCAGTTGTCAACTGTTGATTTTAATTTCGATAAACCTACACAACACTTCTCTATCATTCCTTTCCTGTTTTTCTTTTGTCACATTAGTTTTAGCCATGAACCTGTTGTGCTCTGCTCCAGCAGTTTTTTCAATATATTTTTATTACATACATAAATAAGTTGCATTTGCATGCATGCCTACTGTAACGTGGTCCAAGATTGTCTTTATATGGAATGGGAACTAATCTATGTATTTATATGCAGACGCATCATGCATGCATTTAAACATACATTTATATTGATGAACTTTTTTTCTTTTACGGCTTTTACTAAAACATTACTTCCCATTTAGGAAAGAACTAATGCCGACATTCCTTGCATCCCTATTCTCTCCCATGATCATGGTTTAAAAAAAACGGACAAGGCGGTAAGAAACCGTCATGAGGCGGCGCCTTATGTGGTTCATGTGGTACGTACGCCTCAAAGGGGTGAGGCGGTAATGAAAACGTTGAGGCGGTAACGAAAACGTTGAGGCGGTAACGAAAACGTTGAGGCGGATCTGATTTGAGGCGATGAGGCAGAAATTTGGCAGATTTTTTTTAATGTGGCGCATGGTTGCAAATTCACTAGGCGCTTCCTAGTCGGTCAAGCGAGGAGTTGAGAGTACTCGGTCTAGGCGGAGAGTACTCGGGAGTACTCGGACATGTTAAATCATAAAGAATCTAAACAAACAAACAAACAAACAAACAAACAAACTAATATTAATAATCTAGTTTTGGCAAATTAAATATATGTCAAATAACGTAAATTTACTAATATTAATAACAAATATGTGAAGTGATATTCATTCTTTGATATAATATGCATATAAATTATGTTTTACTTCTGTTAAAGTCAAAATCGGCCCGAGTTGACCTACTATATCTGATTCTGGCCAAGGTTGACCACGTTTGATCGATTCTGAGTAATTAGGCGGAGTTGAAGAAAGTCGCCTCGGCAACTACTTTGGAATGATTACTCGGAAAGTACTCGGCCTTGTAGACTTTGTTTTATAAGTCTTATGAGTTGGCACTTCACCCAGTCTTAAACTCTGAATTTATTACTCGTCATAGCTTTTAGTTCTTTTACTTCTCTTTTTTACTGACCACTTGTGCAAACAATTTAAAATTTAGAAATTTATATGTCACCTTTGCATTTTGCTTTATCTGCTTGAACATTGATTACTGGGTACTCACTGGGTTTTTTGTTTGTTTGTTTGTTTGCTTGAACATTGATCATATATATATATATATATATATAATATATATATATATATATATTATATATTTTGTATTACAGTCCTTGGGTACTCACATCCAAGCATGTATTATTGTACATCATATGAATGGAGGGTATTGGTTAAACTTGAAATTTAAGATGTGGTACATATGTTTATTTGGGACTTGACGGTTCCCTTTTCATAAGCTACTGTATTTTTTACCTACCTTCTTGTTATTACTATTGCTTTGTGTTTGCTTTAAATTTATTGAAATTGGGATCTCAATCTTTTTATCACTCTCTAGGTTGAACTTACGAGAGCTAAAGCAAAGGGAACTTTGTTATAACTTACAAGATTAACCTTGCTATTTTTTTTTGGAAATTGCTATATCTTTAGAATTAACTTTCATCTGGTACCATGTCCTTTGAATTAAGCACAACTTGGTAACTTAAGCTGCTCTAAAAATATTAATTACAAGATTCACTTTTAGCACAAAAGTGTGTATTCTGCTACTAGTAAGATGATAAGATTTAGCTTATTATTACAAGTTAAATTTTTTTTAGAAGGCATTAAGTTATTATACTCAAAGTATCAGTTTTGTGATGCATTTCTTAAGTGTTAACTATGATGGCCATGCCATCTGATGTTTAGCTACATTCAGCTAGTATGAAACTATGGATATGTTGTTTATATAAAGTCTAAAAGTTGCCAATCTATATATCTTTTAGTTATAGATTTAGCAGATTTCTTTTTTCTTTTAGCTCCAAGTAGATTTGGTTTGTATGTACACAATGATGTCAATTTGAAGCCTATGTATATGTATGCAAAACTGGTTGAATTGTTACTATTTGCTTAAACAAAGCTGACTCATGTTTTTGCTTAATGCAGATCTGTTGACCAAAGATTACAACTATGACTACAAGTTTGTGTTATCAGTTCCAGGATCAACCCATGGTAAAAGGAAACTTTTGTAGCCATATGCTGAATTATGTTCCGTCTTTGTTCTACTACCCTTGGATAAATTCTGATTATGTTTTGTTTAAAAACTCTTATTTAAACAGGGATTGGTAGCTACTGGTTTGACAAAAGGTCAGATTTTCTTTGGGATATAAGTGCTCAGTATAAGAGTGGGAAGACTGTTGTAGATGTGAAAGTCGATACATATTCTAATGTAAGAAGAAAGCTCTCTATTCTCAAATATCTCGTTATATGGTTTCTAATAGAAATTTGTGACCATCTAAACTGTAAAGGCATAAGTTTGCTTAATTAGATGTTTTATCGGACTTTCTAAGTTTTCTTCATGTTGCAGGTCTCAACAAAGTAACTGTTCATGATGTAATGCCATCTATGAAAGCAGTATTGAGCTTTGATGTTCCTGATCATAAGTCTGGAAAGGTCTGTGATTTTCAGTTCTAAAATGCAATATATGCTTATAATGATATTAACGCGAGACATTTTTTTTGTTCTCAGCTTGATGTTCAATACATTCATCCTCGAATTCAATTGATTCCAGCATAGGATTGAATCCATCCCCAGTTTTAAATCTTGCTGCAGCAGTGGGCAACAAGGATATACTTCTTGGTTGTGAAGTTGGTTTTGATACCGCTTCCGCATCTTTCACCAAATACACAGCCGGCATAAGTTTTAACAAGCCTGATCTTTCTGCTGCACTTATACTGTATGTCCAAACAATCTCTTTACTACTTTTTTGTTTTTTAATTAATCTTTTGAAGTATCCCTATGTTGGGAAATTTTACAGAATAGTAAGTGTTAGGAGTGTTCATTTAGGTCACTTATATTTTTATTTGTTCTATTCATGTCACTAATATATTTGTTTGTTCTAATCAGGTCACTAAAGTTTTAGCAGTGTTCCATTTAGACCACTTATAAATATTGTTAAATTTTTAAATATTTGAATTTTTTTTAAAAACTATTTTGCAATTTATGAAGGACCTAATGAGAACAATCCTAAAACTTGATTACTAGTTTATAAAGTTATCCATTTATTGATCCAGAGCATAACAATTATGGGACAATTGGCAGGATGGACAAAGGTCAACATTGAAGGCATCATATGTACACTCTGTGGATTCTTCGAACCAAACTCAGGTTGTTGCTGAGATGACACATGGATTATCTACCCTAGAAAACAGTTTTACAATCGGAAGTGCTCATGCTATCGATCGCTACAACAGGGTCAAAACTAGGTTCTCAGACAATGGAAAAGTGGCAATGTTGTGTCAACGAGAGTGGCGACCAAAGTCATTGATCACTTTTTCGGCAGAGTATGACACCAAGAAAACTGAAGTTGCCCCTAAATGGGGTCTTGCATAGCTCTCATGCCTTGATATCTCATATCTTTGTTCAAAGTCGGTATGACTTTATAATCATTTTAGACATCTAAAGGGTATATTGATGTTGAATTTTGTTTGGGTTAAAATTGACCCAATTTTGGTAACATTCATGTTATGTAATGGGGAATACATGCTAGATTGTGGTGGGACATAAGTTGTCCCACGAAACATACTTTTCAGTTCAATAATCCATGATCTGTTTTTTCTGACATAAGTTGTCCCACGAAACATACTTTTCAGTTCAATAATCCATGATCTTGTTTTTTCTTAAATGGGACGGATCCTCCCTGGACCCTGCGAAAAGCGGGAGCTCTTTGCAGCACTAGGTACGCCCCTTGTTTTTCTTACTGATGTGTTCTTTTGCCTTACTATCAGGAGCATAACAATGTTGTCTTTGGTTTACATAGTACTACTGAGATCAATGACAATATTGACTTTCATGAGTTAAATCAAAGAAACCAAACCATGTACTTTTATCCTATCCCACCTGGACGGAAAGTTTAGACATATGAATACAATTTGCATTACTGCCACCGATGGGTATTGTAAATGACGTGGAGGAATTACTGTGTGGGTGGTTGTGCGGGAGATCCAGAGGATGATTTTGATGTCGATTTGTGATGATTTCGTGGGTAGGGTCGTAGGGAATAGTTATTTGAAGGTGGTGAAGATATAAACATATCGTGCTAGATTTTCTAGTTGTATCTTGTTTGGTTTTTCATTGTTATCAAAACGTCATTAAGCCTTTCTTACTATACACAGTAGTGAAATATAGTATTTAGATTGCCTTTAGTCATATGTGTTGGTCTAGCTACTTCATGGTAGGCTTCTAGGTGAAACCAAGGATTTTAGATACTTGTTAGGGTGTCTTTAGCTGTAACCTATAAGTGTCGGTGTTCTACATGTATTGCTTTTGAAAAAAGATGTCTTGGTCTGTGGTATGGCTTTAGTAGTAGGTGTGTTTTTAGGTCTATCTTCTTTAGCTCTAGGGTGCTTTGTTTTTTTTCTCTCTTCATGCTAACAAGTTATGATGTTTTAATATTTGCTTTTAATATGTTCTTATGATGTTATGATATTTGTTGTGTTTGATATTGGTTTCATATATGTATATGAAAATATGATTTAAAAAATAAATATAAAATAAATAAAAATGGTTTTATAGAGTTAGTTTTTTATTGGGTTTTACCTCTATCTATGGGACGAGATAAGATCCGTCTTCATCTCATCTTTTATAGATCTTGTTTGTTGATTGAATGTCATTGAGTATGTTTGTTTATTCACTCTTGTTCTTTTGAAAAAAAATATATATACATTACACCAAATACAAGTAGTAAATATGTCGTGTTATATATACATTTTTTAAATCATGCATAATCAACGAGAATATCTAAAATATTTGCAATATACATCATCTAATGGTTTGAGCCCTGCCTCTGACGGTTGGTGTAAACCTATTATGTATAATTACAAGTATGTTAGATGAGTATGTGAGATGTTCTAAAAATTATTATAATTTAATATAATATGCTTATATTCTAAGTCAAGTATGTTAGAATAAAGGATTCTAGATTAAGTGTTAGTGATCATGTCACGTTTATATAATTTTTTGATCCTATAAAGCTTTTGCATAGACGAGAATCTGTCTATGCAATGGTCAAACAATTCACACGTGATACGTCTCGTATTGGTTTTATTCGACCTTAAATAAATTTCAACCATAAACTAATCTATCATAGTGCACTTCACTCCATTGATACTAGGTTTATTTACATGTTCTTCAAGTACCTTTAATAAACCTCCTAAGAGAGGACATAGTGGCTTTTGGTATGGAGCGGGACGGGAGCCCAGAAGGTTGAGGTGGAAGCTAACGAGGAGAATATATATATATATACACACACACACACACTAGTAGAGGACCCGCGCGATGCGACGGTGACAATAATTCATGTACTCGTTTATGTTAGTTTATCAATACTCTCATGGTATATTATATTACACGTCAATTAGTTTTCTTAGCATTGATTTAGTTAAATTTCAATTATCATGTAACCTTTTAAATAAACTATTTTCCATTTATACAAAACTTTATGACAATTTATGGATTTGGCTTCTGTGGTAGCCATATTAGTGTTAAAACAATTGTACAATTTAAAACTACTTTGAGTATCCAATCTACTTCACAGAAAATGATAGAGCTCAGAAGAAAAGCTGCTAGTGTAGAGATATGCACATATACAATTTGGACATGAAACCTGATATGAACTTCAAGATGTAGGCATGCACTTGTCGGGTGGTGTCAAGTATGAAGGACCAGTATATGTGAGAAGGAGCAAAATCCCCCTGTAGTTTGTAGTTCCTGATCCCATGCATGTTGGATCATCTACAGTCTGCACGTAAATCACAACCAAATTATTTTATTAAAAATCTAAAAAGATGGCAATGAAATTAGGAAACTCTCATTACTTCAATATCATATTACTCCTTTGAGTAAAATCAACAATTTGATTATTTTACAAATTGACCTATTGTAGTTGGTTGTAATGGTTAGAGTCAATATCCAAGGTTCCGTTTATGATGAAAGAAGGGGGACAGAATCATTAGTATTTCAGCAAGTTAGGCACAGGACCAATCAGTTGATTGTTTGAAAGAAACATACAAGTAAGTTTATTAGAAAATCAAAAAGCTAACCAAGTTAGTGTTTTATCTCATACTTACATTGTATATACACTGGTATATGCCATAAAATAGTTTACATGGATGATGGCGTCAACCAAATAATATAAATTTATAGTTTAATATCCAACTTGTACCATCAAAATAGTTTACATGGATGCTCTACAAAGAAAGAGTTGCTTGGAGTTTTGTTGAGAGCCAAATCTGGACTCGGATGTTTTGAATTTTGAATCCATCTTCTCCCTTAGCTTTGAGTATGCTTTACCTATTGTACACTATGCAATTTAGATTGTAAAACTCTTAATTTTAAGAGATGGTGAAAAGATACTATTGTCCTTCTCATTTGCTTATTAATATAGTATAGATGAAAGATTATTAAACAAAAATAATTGCAGGATCATAAAACTAAAGTAATTATGTGGAATATGAAATTAGCATCAGGTTTAGGACTCTCAATCTTTTAACTCAAGAAAGTTAGAATCTTTAACTGGTATTACAAAATAAATATATTTGTTATTAAAAAATATGGTGGTTGTATGTTAAAGATAAATTTATGAATGGCAGCCATGATTGTTTAATTTTTATTAAAAGAACATTCACCGGTGAAAGATAAACATGGTCAACTAATTTAAGAATAAGTCATTTGAAAGTTTTAGGTTAAAATGTGTCATTTTAGTATGGGTCAATATGAGGTTGGTTTGGATTCAATTATGTCAACGGCAAACTCTCTTCTATTTATTTTATACATAACTAACAAATTAATAATGATCAGATTTGAATGTATATATCTTCTTTTAACTTCTTAAACCAAGACACACACACACACATTGATAAACATAGATGACAACTAAATACATCACAATACGCCAAATCATCACTCAAAATTCATTCTTTGATCTGCACTATTTCTTGTACAAATTCATATAAACCACATCCAACATATCCTAAAAAAAGAGGCAAATTGGAAATAAATAATCCAATCTTTATCAAATTGGCCATTAATAATCCCACCTCAAGTATTTACCATATTGGTTCAACCTTTTTTATCTTTTTATTTTATGGTCCCCCGTTAAAAAAACCTAACGGAGTTAACTCCGTTATTGGTAAATACTTGAGTGGGATTATTAATGGCCAATTTGATAAAGATTGGATTATTTATTTCCAATTTGCCAAATAAAAAAACGCCAAGTCACCGAGCCACGTAGGAGATAGTTAACTCTGTTAGGGTTTTTTAACGGGGGACCATAAAACAAAAAAGATGAAAAAGGTTGAACCAATATTGGTAAATACTTGAGGTGGGATTATTAATGGCCAATTTGATAAAGATTGAATTATTTATTTCCAATTTGCCTAAAAAAGATGATATACCCCAAAAACAGATCCCATTTTTTATGCATACCTTAATAGGGATGCAAAATGATAGCTAGGCAATCGCAAAACAAACATCATATTAGAGAAATAACCTTAAACGTAACCATAAAGAAAAAGAAAACCAAGTTCACTGTAAACTATAGATTAGAAAAAGGGCAAGCTAAATTAATATCAGTAACAAGCAAGAGGTCATACCATTTTCTTTATGAGGTGGAGGTAAACGTCACCAGTAACAAAACGCATAGCTGCACAATCAAAAAATAAAAATTCAATTAACAAATGATTTGAGGATGATTTCATGAAATTAATGATGTAAACTACTAAATTTTATCCTTCCATCAAATTATGTCTTTGAAACCTAAGAAGAAATAAACTTCATTTATTTGATTTTATAAACCAAAGATACATTAGACATCAAACTACAAATATCATTTGCAAATTTAGAGTAAAGAAACTCATATTTCTCATTATCAAAATCCCTAATAACAAAGGCAAAATTATTACACATTGAAGCAGGTGAAGGATGGTGGCTGCAAAAATATCACAAAATAACAAAAAGTGATGGATTGGGTCTTAATAGGTATAGATTTATGAGAAACTTGAATGTAGGCGTATGTTTACCTGATTCATCAAACCAAGACAATTTTCGTCGAATTTTGGTCATAGGAATAACGGTTTCACGGCAAGAACCCTAGCCAGTGTCGTCACCGTCGATCTTCATATGAAAGACGGTTTCACGGCCAGAACCCTAGAGCATGGTTGTGTTCCCTTCGCTTGAACCTCCATAATCCACCAAATTGATTTTCATAGAGAGAGATGTATAGCTTGTTTGAATTTTGAAATGAGATCAGGGTTTGAAAGGGTTTGAAATGTGGGGAGAAAGCATCTGGGGTTTTGAAACATGAGTTTGAAAGAGTTGTTTTTCCTAAAAGTGTTGTACATAAAGCTTATCAACTTGTACAACTCTTAAAATTAAGAGTTTTATGAAAAAGACTATGTTACCCTTCTTATATGTATATTAATATAGTATAGATATAGATATATATATATATGTATATATATGTATATATATATATGTGTGTATATATATATGTGTGTGTGTGTGTGTGTGTGGTGTATATATATATATATATATATATATATAATAATATATATATATATATATATATATATTATATATATATATTATATTATATATAAGGGTCAGGTTCTTGCAGGACTCGATTTATTTTGAGAACCAGCAGAACCAATAACAACCATTGATTAACTTGATCAATGGTTGTGATTAAAATAGTAAAAAATAAATATCCATTTAATTTAATGAGTCAAAATTATGAAAAGGGTATAGCTGTAAAAATACATTTCTCTCTTCAATTAGTTATTAATTATTTGATTCCCTCTCATCTTTCATCTCTTCCTCTCTCCACTCTAATCCTATGTATACAAAAATTAAATATATGTAAATTCTCAACTACCACTCAGTATCTCATCAATTTTCTAGAATCATTCATCTATAAAATTAAGAAAAATCAAGTAATTTACATATATGTAAACCAATATAGTTTAAAGATATATGTTAACAATTTACAAATTACTTATACATAAGGTAGTACATTTGCATTTTACATTACCATTTTAAAAAAAGATAATGAAACATATATAGAAAACTTATAGCTAAATTTATATCAGATCAACTTAGTGTATGAAACAAATAAACAACACATAATATAAGATTTAAAGGCAGTAAAAAAACATGTCACAACATATATGTTAGTTTTATGGATACTTTACGAACTCAAGCAAAACATATATGTATGTTAATGTATTCTGAAAGATATTTGATAACAATATGTTGTTTACATGCATTTAAGTTAGTATATCAAATTTACGTATATGTAATCGAATTTAATTATATGTAATCAAACTTACACAACCAAACTAAAAACAATAACAAAATTTCATGATATAACTATGATTTACATATTCATAATCAAAAAAATTAAGCTTAATGTTTATGTACACATAAACAAGTTTACACACACGTTTATGTATACGTAATAAGCTTAAAGATATGTTTACGTATGTGTAAACAAGCTTACACACATGTTTACATATAGGTAAGTCTCTATACATATATGTAAGTTGCACAAATTCATAATTTTCAAAACTATCTGTATAAGCAAAACCTTAATTGTACATCAAGGAAAAAACATTCAAGGAAAACAATTCATCATCATTATCGTCTTCAAAAGGATCAAAACTGAAACCATTTATGCCACCATCGTCATCTTCATAAACACCATCTTCTTCATCGTCGTCATCATCTAATTTTAATTCATCTTCATCGTAAAGAAAAGAGAAACATATACTAACCAGATACAATAATCGTATATATGAATGATCTGTAATAGATTTAAACAAGTTGGAGATTATGTTTCTCGATTGATATAATCTTCATTCAAAAGGTTTGCGATTTTAATTTGGATATGGTAATCCGCAATTGTTTTTCTTGATTTTCGTTTGAAGGGAAGGATTACATGGGATTTGGTCAAGTTATTTGGTTTGAAGATTAAACTTCGATGGAGGTGAGACTTGATATTTGATAAATATATTTTAGGAATACATAATATGGTCAATGATTTAATTAGAAGATACCTTAATTAAAAGAGTAAAAAAAGGAAAGCAATTATTAAACATAAAATTACCTCAATACCCTTTATGAATAAATTAAAATAAAAATTAAAACAATATTAATCAATGGTTCGGATGAGTTCTCGTAGTAGTTTCTCGCGATCTTTAGAAGTTCTGAAAATATCCTGACCCTATATATATATATATATATATATATATATAGATACGTATATATATCATACGTGATATATATAGATATATAGATACGTATATATTACATACGTGTATATATACATACGTCTATATATATACATACGTCTATATATACATACGTGTATATATACATATGTGTATATATATACATACGTCTATATATATACATAAGTCTATATATATACACGTATATATATACATACGTGTATATATATACATACGGGTATATATACATACGTGTATATATATATACGTATATATATACGTATATATATACATACGTGTATATATACATACGTATATATATACGTATATATAATATATATATATATATACACGTATGTATATATATATGTATATATATAATATATATACATACGTGTATATATACATACATATATATACGTATATATATGCGTACATATATATACATATATACATATATACGTATATATAGATATATATACGTATATATATACGTGTATATATGTATATATACATACGTGTACATATATATACGTATATATATACATATATACGTATATATATATATACGTATATATATACGTACATATATATATATATAAGTGTATATATATATACATATGTGATAACCCGAAAATTTCATGATTTAATAAAATTTTTATGTGAATTTATAGTTTATTTTTATATTTTTATTATTATTTAATGATAATGATAATAAAAATAATAACAATAATAATAATAATATTATTATTAAAATAATAATGTAAATAATAATAATAATAGTAATAATATTACTAATAATAATATTATGAAAAAAAAATTATTAAAATGGATTTATAAGTCCAGGGGGGATTTTGTAATTTCCAAAACTTGTTTTAAAACTTAAAATACAAAATTTAAACATTTAAAACCACAGGGACCATTCTGCAAATTAATTAAACCCAACCCCCGCCCGTCTCCCCTTCGATTTTCCGGCCGGTTTTCCGGCGACTCTCCGGTAGCCCAAAAGCCATTTATATCGCGATTTTAATTCAAACAACCACTATCCCGACATCTTCTAGAGGATGAACCGAACTCGGGACCATTTCAATTTGATAATTCAAGTCGGTGTGGTGTATTTACCACTAACCGAATTTTTCGGCCGACCCACTCACCAAAAAAACCACTACAATTCTATTTTAATCAAAATAATCTTACCTGAACAAGTATATAAGTGGTATCATCCTACTACAAATCGCAAACCCATCTGAAAACACACACACACAGATCGATCATCATCATCGCCGCGAACTGCAACCCATTCGAACTCCTACTCAGACACGTTCTAAACCTAAATTAACATAGGGCTTTTGCTCATTTGATTCCTTAGAAGCTTCCTGTACAACAATTTGATTACCATTAAGTTTGGATAGCAATCGATCGAACCCCTGTCGCGAACCTGCAACCAATAGAATACCTTCTTCGAACTTCAAACAGGTAATTGATTACACCTATACGTTCGGTTTTACTTGATAAATCATAGCCCTAAACTTAATTGATAACAACATCAATTGGTGGTTCAATTGCAAATCAATCGAATTAGGTTCTTATTGATTTAGGATTGATTTTGGTTTGTGCTTAAAAGAATTAGAAAGGAGTATTACCGCGGCCTTGTGCCTTGGTCTACTGTGTGTGTGAATTGTGAACAGAAGGTCAGGGGTTCGAACCTGCCCCTGACATGTATTTTTTAAGGCCTTTTTGACCTTTTAAAAAATATAGAAAAATTCCGAAAAATTATAAAAAATAATTTTATAAACCTTAATTATTTTAGAAAATAAATAATTATTTTCTGGAAATTTATTTCTTTAAACCTTATTCATTTATTTATTTAAATAAATAAAAACATATGTAATAAATTGTAACTTTATAAAAAATAGATTTTTAATAATAATTTAAATCATTGAATCATTAATGAACATCATATTTTTTATAATCATAATAATTATTTAAAAACCTTATTTATTTCTCTGAATAAATATTACATGTGTTATAAATTATTAACCATATAAAAATGGATTAATAATAATTTAGACCATCACATTATTAATGAACAATATATTATATATGGATAACCCTAGTAATAAAATACAAATTAGATTTATAAATTTAAATATTTATAAAATCTTACAAAATCAAATATAAACTTACATGTTTAAATAACGTTTACATTTATTTAGATATAATGATATGTTAAATCATTATAAATCTTTAACTATTAAAGAATTAACAACAATAATAAATGATTTAACGTTTACAACAAATCCTCGAAAACCCAAACCCTAGATCAATTGAACCCAGATTATAAATTTTTTATTTAAATTACTTATGTGAATTATAATTCCTTAGGAGGATTTACTAGCTTATCAACATCACACGAGAACCGAGGTGAGTTCATGCCCCACTGTTTTACTAAATCTCTTTTGGGTGAGTTCAGTCCCCACTATTTTACTAAATCTCTTTGGGTAAGTTCATTTTATTTAAACTCTTTTGGGGGAGATAGCATACTGGTAATGTTACAAACGTTTTCATTATATATTTAAGATGTGTATGATATTTAATATAGTGCTGTTTATCATTATAAAAGTCCTCACACTTTCGAATTGTTAATATTGGATAGCGGGAAAAGTTGGGTAGTACTACTGGGTGTGACGGCCCCACCTGTGTGACTCGAGGTCAGTCGGGTGCAATTTGTCCTATGAACATTAGTCACGATATGACATCGTGGCTGGAGGCAAACATACACAGTCAGCTTCAATGTCGAAATCACTATTTAATATCGTTTGGGAATGGGCTAGCTAGCCATTACAATGCACATGCTTAAATATACGCTATTGTTAAACTGTGACGTTTAACTGTAAACTCTTGAACTGATCAACTGTTGGGTTGATACACGCTATTGTTAAAACTGGGATGTTTAACTGCAAACTCTTAAACTGATCAACGTTGGTTGATACACGCTATTGTTAAACTGGAATGTTTAAACGCAAGCTTTCGAACTAATCAACCATTGGGTTGATTACATTTGTTAAACTGTTATGATTAAACTCAATTCTTGAACTTACCAACCATTGGGTTGATATACAATTGTTAAACTATTATGTTTAAACGCAAACTCTTGAACTCACAACCGTGTGTTGACTTTTAGTATGCTATTCTCAGGTCATTAAATCTGGACTGCTGTTAGGAGCACTACACGGGTCAAGCATGCATCCTAACGCTTAACAATGATATATATGTTCATTTATATTTTGGGTTTGTTTTATTTGTTTAAACGCTTCCGCATGTATTATAAGTTTGAACTTTGGTTTGTTATGTTAAACGTTGCATATAGAGTCGTTCCAAGTAACTATTGACTGTGATCCTGGTTTGTTCACACGCCTCGCGGTAGAACTCTGCATGTGGATTTGAGGGTGTGACAGATTGGTATCAGAGCCACTCCTGTGCCGTTCGGGGTGTGGGACATACCTCACCAAGGATGGTGACTTCTCGGGCTCATCGAGGACGATGAGTCCAAACAGGGGGTGCTTGTGACACCCTACACATATCCCACATCGGCGTGGACAGGAGAGATTCCTGGTTCATAAGGAATGTCTGGCCTCTAATATCAACAACGCGTTTGGGCGTATTGGCTGTGGATGAGAGGAGAACTCCACTGTTAAGCGTGCTCAGGTGGGAGCAATACAGGGATGGGTGACCTCCCTGGGAAGTTTTCACCGGGCAACCAAAAGCAAATCCGTGAGCTCCTCGTGGATTTTCAGCTATTGAAACAGAAACTCTGTAGTGCACCGATATTGGCAACCAGAGGGGACAGATGATTTCGTGGTGTATTGTGACGCATCCATTCAAGGATTGGGTTGTGTCCTGATGCAGCGAGATAAGGTGATAGCTTACGCCTCGAGACAACTGAAGATCACGAGAGAAAAAACTATACCACCCATGACCTGGATTGGGTGCAGTGGTTTTTGCCTTGAAGATTTGGAGACACTACTTGTACGGTACCAAATGCACTATCTATACCGATCACAAGAGTCTCAGCACATCTTTGAGCAAAAGGAGTTAAATATGCGGCAACGACGGTGGTTAGAGTTACTCAATGATTATGACTGTGCAATCAAGTATCATCCGGGTAAGGCTAATGTGGTAGCCGATGCCCTTAGTCGTAAGGAAACCCTAAAGCCTCGTCGAGTGCGCGCATTACAAATGACTATCCACTCTGACCTACCAGCACAAATCAAAGCTGCTCAATCTAAGGCCTTGAAGACGGAGAATCTCAAAGCGGAATACATGCGAGGCATGGAGAAACAGTTGGAGGTTAAAGCTGATGGAATCCGTTATTTATGAAACGGATCTGGGTACCACAGTACCAAAAGCAAATACGTATATACACGTACACATATACGTATATACACGTATATATACGTATATACACGTATACATATATACGTATATACACGTATACATATATACGTATATAGACGTATACATATGTATATATACGTATATCTATACATATGTATATATATACGTATATATACGTACAATATACGTATATCTATACGTATATATACGTATATATATACGAATATCTATACGTATACGTATATATACGTATATATGTACGTATATATATGTATATCTATATAGTATACGTATCTATACGTATACGTATAGATATAAAGTATATACGTACATATAACGTATATATACGTATACGTATAGATATACGTATATACAGATATATATACGTATAGTATTACGTATATATGTACGTATATATATGTATATATATACGTATATATACGTATATATATATACGTATATATATATATATCTATACGTGTATATATACGTACGTAATATATACGTGTATTATACGTATACGTATATTACGTGTATATATACGTATACGTTATTTATATACGTATATATAGGTATATGTATATCTCTACATGTATATATATACACGTATATATATCTATATACATGTATATATATATATATAGATATATATATACATGTATATATATACATGTATATATTATATATACAGATATATATATACATGTATATATATATACATGTATATATATACATTTAGATGTATATATACATGTATATATATATACAGTATTATATATATATATCTATATATATATAAATACATGAATATATATATATACGTATATACGTATATCAGATATATATACGTATATACGTATATCTAGATCATATATATATACGTATATCGTATATCTAGATAGAATATATATATATATATACGTATATACGTATATCTAGATATATATATATATTATATATAATATATATATATATATATATATACGTATATACGTATATCAAGATATATATATACCTATATACGTATATCTAGATATATAATATACGTATAGACGTATATATATAGTATATACGTATATATATATATATATACGTATATACGTATATATAGATAAATACACTTATATATATATCGTATATACGTATATATCTATATCCATATCTATATATATATACACACTAATATAATATATATAGATATATAGTATATATCTATATATACGTATATACGTATATATCTATATATAGTATATACGTATATATATATATGATATATATACGTATTATATATATATATATACGTATATATATATATATCTATATATCTATATCTATAGATATATATAATATATATATATATTATATATATATATATATATATATAGTATTATGTATACGTATATACGTATATATCTATATATACGTATATACGTATATATCTATATATAGTATATACGTATATATCTATATATATATCTTTTATTATATATATATAGATATATATATATATATAGATATATACGATATATACGTATATAGCATATATATACGTATATACGTACGTATATACCGTATATACGTACGTTTATATACGTATATACGTACGTATATATACGTATATCCTACGTATATATACGTATATACGTACGTATATTACGTATATACGTACGTGTATATACGTATATACGTACGTATATACGTATATACGTACGTATATACGTATATACACGTACGTATATACGTATATACACGTACGTATATATACGTATATACGTACGTATATATCGTATATACGTACGTAATATACGTATACGTACGTTATATACGTATATACGTATATATATAGATATAAGATATATGTAGATATACGTACATACGTATATATATACATTACATACACACACACACACACACACCACACACACACACACACACACATATATATATAATATATATATATATATATTATTATATATATATATATATATATATATTATATATATATATATCTATATATATATATATTAGGGAAGGGATCAAATGTTAACCCTTGTTATTCCGATAACCCATTAACCCAACTAGTGGTCCACAGCAACCACGTCACCATTGTAACTTAGAGTTACAATGGTAAAAAATAGTGGTCCAAAACGAACGTTAATTTTTTTTAAAAAATATAGCAAACTTTACTCAAATTAAAGATATTAAAACGATCTATTAATGGTGTAATTTGTTTAAAAAATAACGTCATACAAAAAAGTTAAAAGTTAAAAAAATGGTGGAGTTTTTGAAAATAGAGAGAAAATCGTTACATCAATGGTGTAACGCGATATAAATGTTAGTTACAATGGTGTAAGTGTTTGCAACATTAGGGTTAACGGGTTATCGCAATAAACAAGTGTTAACAAAGGAACCTTACCCTAATATACAATACGTATATATATATATATACACGTAAATATATATCCGTTATATATACGTATATATGTATATACGTAATATTATGTATATATATATACACGTATATATACGTGCATATATACGTATATATATAGATACGTATATATATATGTATATATATATACGTACGTATATATACGTATATATATATACAAGTACGTAATATATACATAGATATATAAACGTATATATACACATACATATATAGGTATATATAAGTATATATACACGTACGAGATAAATATATACGTGTATACATATATGGATATATATATATATACGTATATATATGTACATATATATATAGTGTATATATATATGTGTGTACGTATGTAGATATATACGTAAATATATATATATATATATATATATATATATATATAGTATATACGTCTATATATACAGTATATATATACATACAACATATATATATATAATACACGTAAATATATATACGTATATACACATATATGTATATATACGTATATATATATAAGTATATATACGTGTATAATACGTATATATTGTATATATATGTATATACGAATATATATATATATATATACGTATATATAGATATATATATATACGTATATATACTATATATGTATATTATATACGTATATATATACGTATATATACGTATATATATGTAAATATACGTATATATATACGTATATATACTTATATATACGTACGTATATAGATACGTATATATACGTATATACGTATCTATACGTACGTATATATACGTATGTATATACGTATACATATACGTACGTATATATACGTATGTATATACGTATATATACGTATGTATCTATGTACGTACGTACGTACGTACGTGGGTATAGGTAGGTACGTACGTACGTACGTACGTCGGTAGGTACGTACGTACGTACGTCGGTAGGTACGTACGTACGTACGTCGGTAGGTACGTACGTACGTACGTCGGTAGGTACGTACGTACGTAGGTACTAGGTAGGTAGGTACGTTGGTAGGTACGTACGTACGTAGGTACGTAGGTAGGTAGGTTCGTACGTAGGTAGGTAGGTACGTACGTAGGTACGTAGGTAGGTACGTACGTACGTAGGTACGTATGTAGGTACGTACGTACGTAGTTAGGTAGGTACGTACGTACGTAAGTAGGTAGGTACGTACGTACGTGGGTAGGTACGTACGTACGTACGTACGTAGTATTATATTATGTACATATACACGTATGTATACACACATATACACGTATATTTGTACACCTATTCACGTATGTATACACAATACACGTATATATGAACAATTACGCTTTATCGAAGAACCAGTCGAGGTGATGGATCGTGAGGTGAAAACACTTAAGCAGAACAAAATAACCTATAGTCAAAATCGTTGGAACTCGCGACGTGACCGGAATTCACGTGGTAACGTGAAGATCAGATGAAGCTTAAGTACCTCTCAACTGTTCGAGACGATGCCTGCAACGAAGGTATTGATTTAAATTTCGGGACGAAATTTCTTTCAACATGGGGATGATGTGACACTCATCCAAAACTCACTCGATTTCGATTTCTGCGTGCCAATGCAGTAGACCAGTGATGGAACCTCTCAGCGTTTGGTTGAACACTCTCACCATGTAACTCAATTTTTGGGACGAAAATTCTTTCAACATGGGGATAATGTGACATCCGGTGATTTTCCGTTACAAACTCCGTTAGTTCCGTTAAGTTTTACATACACGCGTCGTAAGCACACACTAGTTGTCGTTTGACGTTGGTGACCTAATAATAATTAATAATGTTAATTTAATAATAATCTACTATGATTAGATGATTATTGTGTTATGCTTATGTGTTTACGCGATTAAAGACTATTCGGAATTTTATCGCGTAACGCGAAAACGCGCGTGTTATTTCGTATGTCTTGTGTTTTTACAAAATAAAATATCTAAGCATTACCATTAGTTTATATGTTAATATTATTAAGTTTAAAAACACTTACAAATAGTTAAAAACTTATTTTTTATAAAATAACAAAATGCAAGTTTAGAGGGGGTATAAATGTAAATTGGTTAAAATAAAACACCCAAACCCCACCCAAACACCATGACTCGACCTGCAACCTCCTTCCTCTCTTCCTGCGTTTTTCAGCCTACAACACTCAAATCTTCATGGTTTTGTTCGATTTCAGCCATAGAACGCGAATTGGACCTTCATTAACAAGTACACACTTGAATTAAAGGTTAGTCTTGTTGTTTTTGTGTGGATTCTTGATATGGCCGAACCTTAGGCTGCGAAATTGATGTTGATAGGCTGAAATTTTTTGATGTTTTGATGTTGTTCACATGTTAGTTAGGTTGTATGTATGTTGTTTAGAGTTGATTATGCAAGAAAACAACACTTTTGATGATTGATTATGAACTTGATGAACATGAACCCTAATTCGAAAATTTTGGGGCTTTTATGGAATTATTGTTGTTTGATGTTGTTGGGATGTTAATTAGTTAGTCTGAATGCTAGGAAACATGAATCATGCAAGAAATTGGTGAATTGAGAACTTTGTTCATAGGTTACTAAAATAGTAACTTTGTGTACGAACTTGATAATTCAAGGATGAATTGGTATTATTAGGGTGTTAATGATGTTTATGAACATTGGGATTATGTTATGAATGCTAGATTGTTGCTATGAAAGCTAGAAATCTTAGGTTGAATGTTGTTGTTCATATCTTGCCAAAAATAGAAACTTTTAGATATGAATTGATGAATTAGGTTGGTTTGATGTTGATCATGCTTGGATGTTGTTATGAGCTTGAAATAGTATATTATTGATGAATTGTATGTTCATTGGGTGTTTAGTAGGTTTTGGGATAACTTTCCTAAAAAGAAACTTTATTTTGGATGAACATTGGATATTAGAAATTTGATATGTTCATGACATTAGGATCATGCTATAATGCTTGTTCTGGATGCCTAATGTGTTAGAATCTGAGATTTGGGTTGTATGGAATGTTTAGTAGGTTATTGGGTGATTTATGCACTTTGATGATCATGTATGGTTTGGTATGTTTGGGACTGGAAATTGATCATATTGATGTATGTGGTATGTATTGGACATATTGAATGTGTTGTGATTAGTATGGATGGTTATTTGGTAGATTATTTGTTTTGACCCATATGTGCTAAATCATGATTATAGGTTATATAAGTAGGTTATGCATGATCTAACCTGTTATATGATACACTAGTTGTGTTATGAACACACTGAGTATACTAGATACTAAGAACTTACATGACTTGTATGATATATGCTCATGTCTGTTTAAATGGTTTACAACACATAATGTCACTAACGGGTCAAACGGGTCAACTGGGTCAAACATGTCTATTCTTCTAAAACCTTGAGTCCTTGGTTATGGTGCACTTAGGGTTTCTCATATTCACAGTTTACACAAACTCATGTACTTACGTGATCTAGGTAACCTCTGAGGGTTGACTGTTCACTTTTTTTCAAGTAAACTCTAGTACACAATACGCGTATCAGGTGAGTTCATGCCCCACTGTTTTACTAAATCTCTTTTGGGGGAGATAGCATACTGGTAATGTTACAAACGCTTTTTATATTTAAGATGTGTATGATATTAATATGGTGTGTTTACCATGATAAAGTCCTCACACTTTCGAATTGTTAATATTGAATAGCGGGGAAACTTGGGTAGTACTACTGGGTCTGACGAGCCCCACCTGTGTGACTCGAGGTCAACCGGGTGCAATTTGTCCTATGATTATTCGTCACGATATGGTGAAGTCGTGATGGGAGGCAAACATAACACAGTCAGCTTCAATGTCGAAATCACTATGTATTAATATCAATTTGTTAATGGACTAGCTATCTAATACAATGCACATGCTTATTATACACTATTGATAAACTGTTATGTTTAAACGCAAACTCTTAAACTCACCAACCATTGTGTTGACTCTTTAGTATGCTATTCTCAGGTCGTTAATCCGGATTGCCAGTAGGAGCACTGTACGAGTCAAGCATGCATCCTGATACTTTACAATGATACATTTGTTATCTTTACATTTGGATTTTAAACAGTTGGTTGGCGCATGTTTTGCCATTTTATACATTTTTATATTTTGGGTTGTTTTATTACTATACGCTTCCGCATTATTTTAAAGTTTGAACTATGGTTTGGTTTGTTATATTAAACGTAGCATATAGAGTCGTTCTGTGTAGCTACTGACTGTGATCCTGGTTTGTTCACACGCCTCGCGGTAAAACTCCGCACGTGGATTTTGAGGGTGTGACAGATTGGTATCAGAGCCATAGGTTATAGAGAACTAGGTTGCATACACACTAGACTATAACCGCACACAGTTAGTTAGTTACTTGTGCCTGATTTTTCTAACTGTATACTCATTGGCATACACAAATCACACTCTCTACAGCATGGCATCTTCATCGAGAGCACCTGGTAAACGACCAGCATTACCCACCCGATCAGAGTCCCCACCTTCGGGACCAGTACCCGATGATGGACTTGACTGGCCTCGTTTGGACTACCCACGAGTTGAGTTTGACTGGGATCAACCGTTTGTGCCACCTGAACACGACCCTCCGCGAGACTGGAGTTTCTACCCTGAGTTCGTAGATCACCTCATGTATGGGAACGTGTACCAACACCGAGACCTAGAACTAGGACCAACACCTAGCAACCATTACCTTCACTTCCACGGACGGTACAGTCCAATGAGCAGGTGATTGCTACATTGGTGGCAGCACTAGACACGGAACAACACCGGGTCCGGCGACTCACGAGCGATGTCTGTACACTACGGCACGACATAGTTGAATGATTCTATTCTAATTCCTTTAAACGATTTGGACTACGTAGCGTTTATTTATTTTAGAACCTATGTGGGAAGAGTTGTTTCTCCACCCGAACAACAAACTCAAATTTTGACATTGATAAATAATTTGTGACTCATTTGCAAATTTATTTACCTTTGGTTATTATTTTGTTATAAATGTTGTGGTGATGACGAATTCATTATTTCTTATTGTTTACTATACATCAATGAGATAAATAGGTTTGATATTACTCATTATTGTATTTGTGAATGTAAAGTGAATAATGGACGCCGAGGACGTGGACGTGGTCGAGGACGAGGACGCGGGCGTGGACGTGGCGCCAGTGACCAAGGTGCCGGTGACCAAGGCGCCGGTACTATTAATATGACCCCTGCGGAATTGGCTGCTCTAATAAATGCACAAGTCCAGGCAGCGGTAGCTGCTACCCAAATAGGACAGCCAGCAGGACCACCAGCGTGTACCTACAAGTCCTTTATGGACTGCAAGCCTCACACCTACAGTGGAACCGAGGGAGATGTAGGGTTGGTAAGGTGGTTTGAGAAGACGGAGTCCGTGTTCTCAAAGTGTAACTGTCCACTGCTGACCAGGTGAAATACGCTACCGGGACGTTGGATGGTGCTGCATTGTCTTGGTGGAATGCTCAAGTGCAGATGCTGGGGCAAGCCATGGCAAATGAACTCCCTTGGAATGAGTTTAAAGATATGATGACCGAGGAGTACTGTCCTCGAAGCGAAGTCCAAAAGCTGGAAATGGAATTTTGGCAGCTGAAAATGCAAGGTTCAGAGATCGAGGCTTATACCACAAGAACTCATGAACTGGCTACCCTATGTCCAGGAATGGTGAACGAGATGCACAAGCGAGTGGAACACTACATCCGGGGATTGGTGCCTGAGATTAGGAGTATGGTGACTTCCTCCAACCCGGCTACTATCCAGCAAGCTATCCGCCTAGCCCACAAACTAACTGATGAAGCTGTGGAGCAAGGACGGTTACCAAAACGGGGCGCTGTGGCGAGCGTGCCCGACAAAAAGAGGAAGTGGGATGCCTCCAACACCAAAAACAACAACAATAGAGCATCATCGTCCGGTGGTCAACATCAATCTCAGCAACAACCACCACAACAACAACACAGGAGGTTCGAAAACAATCGTAATTTCAACCAGTTAGCCTCGAACAATCAAGGACCGAGCGGTTACGGTGGTAAATAGCCGAGGTGTACGCGGTGCAACTATCATCACGTGGGATGATGTGACAATTTCAAGTGTCAACGGTGTGGCAAAATGGGACATTTAGCCAAGTACTGTCGTGGTGATTTGGTAAGGAATCCACAACAACCTCATGAGATTCCAAAGGGTTGCTTTGAGTGTGGGAAAGAAGGGCACTACAGGTGAAACTGCCCGCAGCTGAGGAAAAACGGTAATGGCAATGGTCAAAACAACAATCAAGGCAACAACAACAATAATGATGGAAACGGTGGTAACAATAATGGAGCCAAAGGGAGAGCCTTCGTCATTGGCTCAGGTGAGGCTCTAAATGACCCTACAACTATTACTGGTAGGTTCTCTGTCAATGGATGTTTCGCTACAGTACTGTTTGATACTGGAGCCGATAGGAGTTTCATATCCTTAAAGTTCTATAGTCTTCTAAGTGATATTCCTTCTGCCTTAGAATCCAAATATACCGTAGAATTGGCCGACGGTAAACTAATCTATGTAACACACATCCTTAGAGACTGTAAGATAGAACTCGCTGGTCATACTCTCGCTATAGATCTGATGCCTGTTACACTAGGAAGTTTCGACGTTGTGGTAGGCATGGATTGGCTCTCTAATAAGCAAGCGGAAGTCATATGTCACGAGAAAATCATACGAATCCCTGTTAGTGACGAAATCCTTACAGTCCGAGGTGATAGGAGTGGTGCAGTGATGGGCATTATCTCTTACATGAAAGCACAAAAGTCATTACGAAATGGCCGTTTGGCTATTCTGGCACTCGTCACCGATAAGCAACCAGAGGAAAGAAAAATAGAAAACATTCCCGTGGTACGAGACTTTCCAGAGGTGTTTCCAGAGGATCTTCCTGGACTACCACCTCATCGTCAAGTGGAATTCCAAATTGAACTGACTCCGGGCGCAGCCCCGATTGCTAGAGCACCTTATCGATTAGCACCGAACGAACTACAGGAGTTGTCATCACAACTTCAGGAGCTTTTAGATAAGGGCTTTATTCGACCTAGCACATCACCTTGGGGAGCCCCTGTCCTTTTTGTTAAGAAGAAGGATGGCACGTTTCGAATGTGCATCGATTATAGAGAGTTAAACAAAGTCACAATCAAGAACCGATACCCTCTACCTCGAATCGACGACTTGTTTGATCAGCTTCAGGGATCAAGCTATTACTCGAAGATCGACTTGAGGTCTGGTTATCATCAACTCAGAGTCCGTGAGGAAGACATCTCCAAAACCGCATTCCGTACTCGTTATGGTCATTACGAGTTCTTGGTCATGCCTTTTGGGTTGACAAATGCACCTGCGGTGTTCATGGATCTCATGAACCGCGTGTGCAAACCCTATCTCGACCAGTTTGTTATTGTGTTTATCGATGACATACTGATATACTCTAAGACCAAGGAGGACCATGAAGAGCATCTACGATTAACTTGGAATTACTGAAGAATGAGCAACTGTACGCTAAATTCTCTAAGTGTGACTTTTGGATACGCGAAGTGCAGTTCCTAGGTCATATCGTTAATGAGAAGGGTATACATGTTAATCCTGCCAAGATTGTGGCGATAAAGAATTGGGCTATACCCAAAACACCGAGCGAGATAAGGCAATTTCTGGGATTAGCAGGGTATTACCGACGATTATAGAGGGATTTTCTAAGATCGCACAACCTCTCACAGCTTTGACCCACAAAGGGACGACATACAAATGGGGTGAAAGTCAAGAGACGGCTTTTCAGCTATTAAAACAGAAACTCTGTAGTGCACCGATATTGGCACTACCAGAGGGAACAGATGATTTCGTGGTGTATTGTGATGCATCCATTCAAGGATTGGGTTATGTCCTGATGCAACGCGACAAAGTGATAGCTTACGCCTCGAGACAACTGAAGGTTCACGAGAAGAACTATACCACCCATGACCTGGAATTGGGTGTAGTAGTTTTTGCCTTGAAGATTTGGAGACATTACTTGTACGGTACCAAATGTACTATCTACACCGATCACAAGAGTCTTCAACATATCTTTGAGCAAAAGGAGTTGAATATGAGGCAACGACGTTGGGTAGAACTTCTGAATGATTATGATTGCGCTATCAGGTATCATCCTGGAAAGGCGAACGTAGTTGCCGATGCCTTAAGCCGAAAAGAAACAGCTAAGCCCAGGCGTGTGCGAGCCTTACAGCTTACGATCAGTACCCATCTGCCCGAACAAGTTAAGGAAGCACAGATAGAAGCCTTGAAAGAGGAAATATTGGTTCTGAATCATTACGGGGAATGGATAAGCAATTGGTAGTGAAAGAGGATGGATTTCGGTACTTCATGGATAGACTTTGGGTGCCTGTCTATGGAAACCTGAGAGATTTGGTTATGAGTGAGGCACACAAGTCTAAATACTCCATACATCCTGGATCTGACAAGATGTATCACGACCTAAAGGCGCACTATTGGTGGCCTAATATGAAGGCGGATGTAGCTACGTATGTGAGCAAGTGTTTGACCTGTTCGAAGATGAAGGTGGAATACCAAAAACCATCTGGACTGTTACAACAACCTGAGATACCAATGTGGAAATGGGAACAAATTTCTATGGATTTTATCACGAAATTACCCCGGACTAATACTGGTTGTGACACAATCTGGGTCATTGTGGATCGGTTGACCAAGTCCGCTCACTTCCTTGCAATCAAGGAAACGGATAAGATGGAGAAACTAATCCGATTGTATCTTAAGGAAATCGTTTCGAGACACGGCGTACCAATCTCAATTATCTCTGATCGCAATGCTCGTTTCACGTCTTCTGGCAATCACTGCAGAAATCTCTGGGTACACGATTGGATATGAGTACTTCTTATCATCCATAAACCGATGGACAGAGTGAGCGTACCATACAGACTTTGGAGGATATGCAGCGTGCTTGTGTGATTGACTTCGGGAACAACTGGGAAGTTCACCTGCCTTTGGTGGAATTCTCCTATAATAACAGTTATCACACTAGCATACAGGCAGCACCTTTCGAGGTTTTGTATGGAAGAAAGTGTCGATCACCAGTTTGCTGGGCTGAAATTGGTGATAGTCAACTAACGGGTCCCGAGCTAATACATGAAACCACTGAGAAGATTGTGCAGATACGGAATCGTATGGCAGCAGCGCGAGATAGACAGAAAAGTTATGCTGACAAGAGACGGAAACCTTTAGAATTCCAAATTGGCGACAAAGTGTTATTGAAAGTCTCACCGTGGAAAGGCGTAGTTCGGTTTGGCAAGCGAGGAAAGCTAAATCCGAGGTATGTTGGACCATTTGAGATATTGGAAAGAATAGGTCCAGTGGCCTATCGATTAGCCTTACCTGATTCTCTGAGTGGAGTCCACAATGTATTTCACGTTTAAAATCTGAAGAAATGTTTATCTGACGAAACACTAATTGTACCACTAGAAGATGTTCAAGTGGATGAACAATTACGCTTTATCAAAGAACCAGTCGAGGTGATGGATCATGAGGTGAAAACACTTAAGCAGAGCAAAATACCTATAGTCAAAGTTCGTTGGAACTCGCGACGTGGACCGGAATTCACGTGGGAACATGAAGATCAAATGAAGCTTAAGTACCCTCAACTGTTCAAGACGATGCCTGTAGACGAAGGTATTGATTTCGGGACGAAATTTCTTTCAACATGGGGATGATGTGACAACTCATCCAAAACTCACTCGATTTCGATTTCTGCGTGCCAATGCAGTAAGCCAGTGATGGAACACTCTCACCGTGTGATGGAACACTCTCACCATGTAACGCAATTTTCAGGACGAAAATTCTTTCAACATGGGGATAATGTGACATCCGGTGATTTTCCGTTACCAAACTCCGTTAGTTCCGTTAAGTTTTACATACACGCGTCGTAAGCACACACTAGTTTTCGTTTGACGTTGGTGACCTAATAATAATTAATAATGTTAACTTAATAATAATCTACTTGATTAGATGATTATTGTGTTATGCTTATGTGTTTACGCGATTTAAAGACTATTCGGGAATTTTATCGCGTAACGCGGAAACGCGCGTGTTATTTCGTATGTCTTGTGTTTTTACAAAATAAAATATCTAAGGATTACCATTAGTTTATATGTTAATATTATTAAGTTAAAAACACATTACAAATAGTTAAAAACTTAATTTTTATAAAAATAACAAAATGCAAGTTTAGAGGGGGTATAAATGTAAATTGGCTAAAATAAAACAACCCAAACCCCACCCAAACACCCATGACCGACCTGCAGCCTCCCATTCCTCTCTTCTCTGCGTTTTTCAGCCTACAACACTCAAATTTTCATGGTTTGTTCGATTTCAAGCCATAGAACGCGAATTGGACCTTCATTAACAAGTACACACTTGAATTAAAGGTTAGTCTTGTTGTTTTTGTGGGATTCTTGATATGGCCGAACCTTAGGCTGCGAAATTGATGTTCAATAGGCTGAAATTTTGATGTTTTGATGTTGTTCACATGTTAGTTAGGTTGTATGTATGTTGTTTAGAGTTGATTATGCAAGAAAACAACACTTTTGATTGATTGATTATGAAACTTGATGAACATGAACCCTAATTCGAAAATTTTGGGGCTTTTATGGAATTGATTGTTGTTTGATGTTGTTGGGATGTTAATTAGTTAGTCTGAATGCTAGGAAACATGAATCATGCAAGAAATTGGTGAATTGAGAACTTTGTTCATAGGTTACTAAAAATAGTAACTTTTGTGTATGAACTTGATAATTCAAGGATGAATTGGTATTATTAGGGTGTTAATGATGTTGTATGAACATTGAGATTATGTTATGAATGCTAGATTGTTGCTATGAAAGCTAGAAATCTTAGGTTGAATGTTGTTGTTCATATCTTGCCAAAAATAGAAACTTTTTAGATATGAATTGATGAATTAGGTTGGTTTGATGTTGTTGATCATACTTGGATGTTGTTATGAGCTTGAAATAGTATATTATTGATGAATTGTATGTTCATTGGGTGTTTAGTAGGTTTTGGGATAAACTTTCCTAAAAAGGAAACTTTATTTTGGATGAACATTGGATATTGGAAATTTGATATGTTCATGACATTAGGATCATGCTATAATGCTTGTTGTGGATGCCTAATGTGTTAGAATCTGAGATTTGGGTTGTATGGAATGTTTAGTAGGTTATTGGGTGATTTATGCACTTTGATGATCATGTATGGTTTGGTATGTTGATTAGTAACTAGGACATCATGTTTGGGACTGGAAATTGATCATATTGATGTATGTGGTATGTATTGGACATATTGAATGTGTTGTGATTAGTATGGATGGTTATTTGGTAGATTATCTGTTTTGACCCATATGTGCTAAATCATGATTAAAGATTATATAAGTAGGTTATGCATGATCTAACCTGTTATATGATACACTAGTTGTGTTATGAACACACTGAGTATGCTAGATACTAAGAACTTACATGACTTGTATGATATATGCTCATGTCTGTTTAAATGGTTTACAACACATAATGTCACCAACGGGTCAAACGGGTCAACTGGGTCAAACATGTCTATTCTTCTAAAACCTTGAGTCCTTGGTTATGGTGCACTTAGGGTTTCTCATATTCACTGTTTACACAAACTCATGTACTTACGTGATCTAGGTAACCTCTGAGGGTTGACTGTTCACTTTTCTTTCAAGTAAACTCTAGTACATAATACGCGTATCAGGTGAGTTCATGCCCCACTGTTTTACTAAATCTCTTTTGGGGGAGATAGCATACTGGTAATGTTACAAACGTTTTTTATATTTAAGATGTGTATGATATTAATATGGTGCTGTTTACCATGATAAAGTCCTCACACTTTCGAATTGTTAATATTGAATAGCGGGGAAACTTGGGTAGTACTACTGGGTCTGATGAGCCCCACCTGTGTGACTCGAGGTCAACCGGGTGCAATTTGTCCTATGATTATTCGTCACGATATGGTGAAGCCGTGACGGGAGGCAAACATAACACAGTCAGCTTCAATGTCGAAATCACTATGTATTAATATCAATTTGTTAATGGACTAGCTATCTATTACAATGCACATGCTTATTTATACACTATTGATAAACTGTTATGTTTAAACGCAAACTCTTGAACTCACCAACCATTGTGTTGACTCTTTTAGTATGCTATTCTCAGGTCGTTAATCCGGATTGCCAGTAGGAGCACTGCACGAGTCAAGCATGCATCCTGATACTTTACAATGATACATTTGTTTATCTTTACGTTTTGGATTTTAAACAGTTGGTTGGCGCATGTTTTGCCATTTTATACATTTTTATATTTTGGGTTGTTTTATTATTATACGCTTCCGCATGATTTTTAAAGTTTGAACTATGGTTTGGTTTGTTATGTTAAACGTAGCATATAGAGTCGTTCTGAGTCGCTACTGACTGTGATTCTGGTTTGTTCACATGCCTCGCGGTAAAACTCCGCACGTGGATTTTGACGGTGTGACACTTTCCATCTGGGAGGCATGCGTGCCTAGAGTGTAGTTCTTGTAAAAAGTATAGGAAGCAATAAGATGGTGGCATGTGTAAATATATGTGTTTTTATAGGTGAGGGTATTTGTGTCCATTTATAAATTAGGTTTTAGACAGCTCATATCAACACTCATTTTCATTTCAAAAGCATAACCACACATTCATAAAATGTTGCATTGTATGAATAAAAGACACAAAGTGTCTTTACGATCCACATCACTACATTTAAAAAAAATGATAACAACACCATGTAAATTAATATACAAGTTAAAACACATTAAAAAACGATACCAACACCATGTTAACATGATATTAACACTGTTTTCGCATAGTTCAAAAACAGTGTGTTAATATGATATCAACACTATTTTCACATAATGTTATAAACTTTTTTAGAAAAATAGTAGTTTTTTTCTAAAAAAGTAAAACAATGCTATACACGTTTCAAAAAGAAAATGATGCTCAAATTTATGTTTTTTAAAAAAATAATAAAGTATGTGAATGTCATTAGAGTTTTAAAAAAATGGGTGGAAAAGTATTTATTTTAAAAAGTTAACAAATAATAGTTAATTTTCTTTTTTGCCTCTTGTTACTGTATTATACTTTAATTAATTACAAAACTTACATATGTAAATCTCAACTATTAAATTAATGAAAGAGATTCAAATACAAAGTGTATTTTTGCTACAAAATGTGAGAAGACACAATGAGTTAAAAAAAGTTACAAAAAATTATATCTCACAATCTAAATCGAACTTCAAAAAGTAATTTCGAGCTTTTGTTCTCATAGCCGTCTCCACTAAGAAAAAATAAACAATAAAAAAATAAAAAAAATAATGTTTTTTTATTGTGTCATTATGAAAGAAACAATGACGTCATTGTGTCATTATGAAAGATACAATGACGTCGTTGTATCTTGTCATTGTGTCATTATGAAATACATAATGACGTCATTGTGTCATAAAAAGACACAATGATTTTTTTTTCCGAAAGAGGATGACGAGAAGAACAGAGACCTTGAATTACTTTTTTTGAAATTAGACTTAGATTGTAAAATATAAAATTTTATGACTTTTTTAACCTTATTGTATTTTCTCACAATTTGTAGTAAAAATATACTTTATAGAATAACATCACTCTAAATTAATACATAAAATAAAAATTGCTTTTTATACTTTCTGTAAAAATTTCACGTTAGACATGATGCTAGAATGTCATGAGTACACTGTTACATCTACGTACACATTAACTATGAATTAAACAAAATTTCAATAGGAAAAAGTAGCTCATAGTTTTCGTTTTTATTAGGTTCAAGTAATCAAGTATGTTTTCTTGCAGCCAAGTATGTTGACATTTATATAGTCAACGAAAAAAAGTCGTACCCGGATAGGGCCAGCAAATGCAAATGCAAATGCGTGACGGCTATGAAAATTGACACGAGGCTAAAATTACAAATAGCCCCCTAAACTGTAAACATCTATAAATTATGTTTTTCAAAATCTTTACCCGTTAATTTGCTTTTGATAATAACTAAAAACTATAAAGCATGAAATGAATATAGAAGTTCTTATAGGTATTATACACATCAAAACTTAAAATTCTTAAATCTTTAACCTGCACAATATGAGGATAATATATTTATACAGACAAGATAATCTATTCATATTTCCTATCTAAATATTTAATAAAATTAAAACAATTAGAAAAAATTTCTAATGCATAGCATTTAATTCACATATCATTAAGTAAATAAAATATATTAATACCAACAACTTAAATAGTTAGCATTCACTAAAAATATATTAACAAATAAGAGAAACACTTGATATATTAAAGCAAAATGCATGCCGATCATTCAAACTTGGCGTTTGATTGTGTCGTGTTGACAAGATTAGTCCATCGAAACACAACCCGCTTAACCAAAAAGTCAACTAATACACAATGGGTATATGTTAATCAGGTTAGATGTATATTGTCATGCCTTGTTTCGAGTCATGTTGTAAATTGTCACTCCTCTTTAAACTTCATCTATATTTTCCTAATCAATCTCTAAATTTATTAATCATATGTCACCATTTTGCTTTTCTTAAAAAGTGTAAATATATATACTTATAACTTTCAATTATTTAAACTTTATCATAAAAACCAAACTATATTCAATATATTTATTCTTTAACAGTTTTAGTTTATGATAAAATATATATAAAAATATAAATAAATATAATCACATCATAACTTGTATTAGAATTTATATAAACATTATATTAAAACCGAATACACTTTAATAAAAAATTAATTTTGGCAACTGATTAGGAATAATCGATCTTGGATATTTGTAACTAGTTTTGGATGATTATAAATTAAAACTTGCTAGTTACTAAAATCACTTTGTTGAGCATGGCCGCATGGGTTGAAGTCGCCATAGTATATCTATTAAGAACACAATATTATATCCAATAAATGAAGAACTTATTGATGTCACTTGGTATCTGGACACGTTCAACTTTCAAGCCAAATGAAAATGACCAAGCAGGTGCATAGAAACTTAATGATTTATTTATTTAGCCAAAGAGTTGGCTATTTGTATATTTAACCAAAAGTTTGGTAGCTATAGTAGATAAATATATAAGACGATGATCTTAAAATTATACAATTTTCAATGGGTAAAGTGTATTAGATATATATACTTTTCAACAATACAAATAAAATATATTTTGCATACGAATCTCTCTCCTTTTTTTTATCAAGAAGTTAACAATATTTTCTAAAGTTACCGACATATCTCTTAAATATTTAAAATAAGTAGTTCTCAAGTTTTCAATTTAAATTTAGTTCTCAAGTGATCTCTACCCTATATATTTAATATGCCGAAATTTATATACATATACATATATAACTTTTGACATTTATAAATACATGCATATAATCAATTGTTTTAGTTAAAATCCATTAACCCCAATCACAATATAATAAATTAGATCAATTTTTAAAACTTGGTGGTTAAGTTTTATCAAACCGTATATGAACTTAAGTAACTAAAGCCCAAATTAAAGTAATAAGGGCTTTTGACTTATGGGATTACAAATAGTTAACAACACTTGGTAATTAAGTGTACCATAACAACTAATCAGGGCCGGCTCAACGTTTTTTGGGGCCCCAATCGAAAATAAAAAACGGGGCTCTTTTCAAAAATATTTATCATTCTACTCCAATTACAAAAACTACATATTACCATATACCACATCAAGTAATCAAATAGCAACCTAATTAATTTTTTTTTGCTTAAATATCTTATGCCTAACAAAGCCTAACACAACAAATCAAGGGCTCAAACAACCTAAGGCCGCAAATTAAAGGCTTAAACAACCTATTTAAAATTATCAAAAGCCAAGTATCAAAACGACCTTTAAACAAAACTAATCAAAGTATCAAAACATTCTTTAAACAGAACTATCAAAGCACCCTAAACAAAAAATCAAAGTAGCCTTTAAACAAAACTAATGAATAATAAACAAAGCAGCTAATCAAAGTAGCCTAAACGAACGTATTGAACTATCAAGATCAATGTGATACCAAATCAGTTTTAGACTAATACCTAATCAAAGCAACTTATAAAATAACTTCAACAAAAGTACAAAATTACATAAACAAAAAAAAAACAATTTAACCTAATGTCCTAATCAAATTATCAAAGCATTTAAGTAGAATTCATAGACTAACCTGCTAAGTGTTATATGAGTATTTATACAATAGTCAACAGATTCAGCCTTCAAGTCTTCAATTGCATATTCTGATATTCAAAGAGACAAATAGGTTGTCTTATGGGTTGTCGGTCGATCGAAAAATCACGTGGAGGCTTTGGAGCAGGGCTGCTAAACATCTTTGGTAATTCAAAGAGAACTTTTGGTATGATCAGAGATTCAGAGATTCAAAGATTCAAAGAGATTAAGAGAAAGCCAAGATTGGAGATTCACTAGAGCAGGGCTGCTTTGGTTGATGTGGTCGCCTTTAATGTGCAGCCTGCAACAGGCGGCAGGCGAGACGTCGGAGTTCAAGAGACGTTGAAACGCTTCGATTCTGGCGATTTGTGATCTTGTGGAGTATTGAAGTGTCGATTAGAATCTTGTCTACATGGATTATTTTTCATTTCTTCGCCTCTTCGCAGATGAACCCTAACCATACATGAAGGATTGAAAGTGTATGGGCTGAAGTTTGTTGGGTACCAAGGTTATCAAACTTTTTTAAAAAATATGGGGCCTATAAGTTTTGGGGGCCCCAAGCCCATTGCTTCCCTCTTTCTAAAGATGGGCCGGCCCTGCAACTAATTAATCAAGTTTGGTGTATTCATGCATAACCCATCTGCCCTTCTTCCTCTTAGAGTCATCACACTATAAGAGATAAATCGAATAATTTGATCTCGGTCCGGTAGTGGTCCAGTGAAGGCTAAATCAAAGCAAGTTCGCGTTACACGTATAAGGCAAAAGAAACCTTTGAGCCTCGTTGTCTTGTTGTAGGTTCCGACAATAAAGATATTTCATCCACTTTATAAGAACAATCAATATATAATCTTCTCCAATTATATGTCTATAACTGTAAAACTTAGAGTAACTTAAAAAGACATACAAGGAATTTTACATATTTTCTATTCTTTAAATGATAGATTACATATTTCCCCAAGCTAAAAAATCAATTACGTATTTCATATTTCTAAAACATATATTACATATTTGTTCATTTAATTAAAACTAACCTATTAAATGAATATTTTATATTATTTTTACTAAGGGATGTTTACATATTGATGTTTTATTATTATAATTGTTTAAGATTTTTGACAACTATGTTTTGTATTTGGATAAATAACTTTGATTATCGGTTATTGCTGTTTTTAAATAAAGTTAAGGAGATATAATTTTATTGTTTCTATATGTATAAAAGACTTGAACTTAAGAAAATATGTAATTGATGGTCTTATAATTTGTAAAAATACTTTGAGAATACAAGTAAAATAGTCATTCAATAAATAATTTTAATAAATTGAATAAATATGTGATATATATGTTTTAGAAATGAAAAATATGTAATTAAATTTTTAACTTTAGTAAATATGTAATTAAAGACTTTAGGAAGAATGCATTTTTGAATGCCCCTAACATATATGTCCACATCATGAACCAAAAATGCAAGTTCATAATTAAGTTTTCTTTTATATTTTTGATGTATCTTTTTAACTAAAAGTATCCCTTAAAAGAAAACTAAAAATCCTTATATTATTATATAGTTTATATACTTATTCACTAAAAAAATGTGTTTAAAAAGGCAAATTAGATATTAAAAAACTAAACATTAACTTATTAACAAATAATAATCATTTAATAAATAACATTGTTAACTTTAACCTTTGCTATGAAAAATTATCTTACTTATAACTTTTCTTTATATATTTTATGACTTTAAAACCTTCATTGATAGCTAATAATAAAAGTAAGCGTGAGTTTATTCTACAAATGTATTTTAGCTACAAAGTGTGAGAAGACATAATAAGACTAAAAAATAACAAAAAAAAATTATATCTCACAATCTAAATCAAATTGCAAAAAAGTAATTCGGAGTCTCTGTTCCTCCCGTCATCCTCTTTCAGAAAAAAAAAAATAAAAAAAATTCATTGTCTTTTTGTGACACAATGACGTCATTGTGTCTTTCATAAATGACGCAATAAAAAAACATTAATTTTTATTTTATTTTTTTTCGTTTATTTTTTTTCTTAGTGAGGACGGTTTGGGGAATAAAAGTTCGGAATTACTTTTTTTAAGTTTCGATTTAGATCGTGAGATATAATTTTTTTTATGATTTTTTACTCATTATGTCTTTTTATATTTTGCTGTAAAAATACACTTTGTATTTAAACCTATTTTTAAAAGTAAAAATTAAAACTATCGTAAAAACATTTTAACAGATATAGTATCTTGAAAGTCCACTTATTAAAGTCCAAGTACAGATAATTATCCGCCAATCCATCATATTAAAATTATTAAAATATAGCTTACTGTAGTAAAAATATATACGGCATCTAGCTTAGGATCCAGAAGAACCGTTGGACAGTTTCAACGTCTAGCTGCCCAATTTCCACAATTTCATTCTAAACCATCACGCGGTTGTCCCTTTCACAAGCATTATCTTATACTAATAATTCTTATATCTTATATCATATAGTACCATCTATACACACACAACCAAAAAATCAACCACTACCATAAACTTGTATATTATTAGTCTTCATAACGTACGTACCCACTTCATTTCATTCCAACTTAACATTAATTTCTTGTACTCTAATGGCTGCGGCTCACAAAAACACCACCTCTTTATTAGGCAGGCTTCGAACCGCCGTGAAAAAGGTGACATTCCTCATGAACTTCAGCCTCAACCGCTGGCGGATCGCTTCCTCGATGATCAGCGGCCGTCGTCGTGCTCGCGCTTTGAGCAGCAGGCGTCGGAGCTTCAACGAGCGCCTTGGGTTGACGTCAATTGTATCTTCACCTGAGAAAGATCATACTACTTTGGTTACTCCTTTCTTGACGCCTTCGTCGCAGATGTCGCCTGAGCAAGGTGAGCTGCACAAGACTAGAAGCTTTCCGCTGCAAAGAACTACTAGTTTTCCTGAAGAAGATGATATTGATAAACGGGCCGATTTGTTTATATCGAATTTTTATCGACAGTTGAAGATGGAGAGACAAGTTTCTTTGCAGCTAAGGTATAGAAGGGATAGTAGTTTTGAATCATCGAATGCTTTTTCGCCGTGATCATGATGTGATGACAACGAAATGGCTATGGGTCTTTTTTTTTTTATGAAGTGATTTAATAATTTGTTAGCAGTCGTTCTCGAGCAATTATTTTGGTGATGAGGATGATGAAATGGGTCAGATTGGTTAAATCGGGTTTGATCAATGTATAGGGTCATATGGAGGTCTTTATTTTGGGGATAAGATCTTCAATTGTTTGTTTGTTTGACTTTGATTCTTTTATTGAGTTCAACATCTGAAACTGGATAAAAGAATTTGGGGCTGCTTTGGTTGTCAGCTCAAAGTTCTTCGAATTTTCATGTATAGTCTTGTATTACGGATGTCTTTTTCGTATACAAATGAAAATTTTCTATTTAGATATCTTTGATCTATTTGTTGGGCAAGCGTTGGAGTAACAGTACTAGTTCTAGTCGTGAAAACAACCTCTTGTGGAAATACAGGGTAACGATGCTTGCTTCAGACCCAAATTGGGCTAGCCTTGAGTTGCTAAGGTTGGTGCCACAAATGCTATTTTAATTCTGGGCTTTCAGTTCTTGAATCTGTAGCCATGAGAGAAAAGCATCCATTCGTCATATAACCAGCCTAATGAAACAGTGGATGTATGAACTAACAACTAGGTATTATTTTGTAACTTGACAATGTACGACTCCACATATGATCCTCTTGCATTACACAGGTTGCTTCATAACTCCTTCACATAGATCAATCAGTTTTCTCCTACTTAATTAGTTATCTTCACACATATCATAGTTTGAACTGCAACGCTTCACACAGATTGATTTTTCATCAGATAGAATGATCAGCTTCACACTCTGCTCTAGATTGGGTTTCACACGAATTGGGTTCTATAGCGATGACAAAGTCATTGATACAGTTTGACCTATGACAACGACATGTAGTGATCGTCCTTTTCTCCAGTATAGGTTTTCTTTCCTTAGATTGTCCCACACCTGCTGAATTTCCTTAGAATAACTGTAGAACACTCGAAATCAAACTTGGATAATCTGAGTTAGGTTTACATTGAAAGTACAGTTGGTCCTGACTTCTCTAAACCTATATAAGCAGTTTGTTAGATTTCTCATAAGATCTTAGAATTCAATTTTCCATTATCACCTTGCACCCCCTTTCATCTGTCTGTCCTAAGCTGAGGATGTTGGTGCTTAGTTTAGGTATATTATAGACATCAGTAAATACCTTTTGATCACCATTCTTACATTACACTTAAACTGATCCTTTGCCTCTAACTTCAACTATTGACCCATTATCGAATTAACATATCCCATAATTTTAGAATCAAGTTCACTCTTCGTCCTGTCATGCGATTTGAGGCTCCATTATCTTGATGCCATGTGCTAGTATCATACTTGTCTTTAGCATACATGCTTGGAAATGCATTTTCTTAATTCAACATCATAACTCCTCTTCGTAATTCACAATGTGGGTTCATCATCTTCCATGACAAAATTTGCTTCAACGTTGGTTTAGCTATGGCCCTAACACTCAGACAAAGAAATGGCTAATCTTATATTATAGCACTATAGGTTTCTCATTCAGTCACCTTTATCATTTTGATCCGGCGTCTTGATTAGACTCTGTGTCAATTTGAGGGATGATGGTCCTGTCGTTCTCGCCAATTAATTTTCCACGGCCTCCTTCCGATTGTCTTCTATCTTGATTGCTATTTTTTTTCTTTTTCTATGATTATCAGTTCCGGAAAGCAATAGCTTCTTGTTCAACATCACTACTTGCCTCATAACATCTTATTCAGTCCAGTAAGGTCTTCAATGTGCATACTTCCTCTTTAAATGACATACTTTTGATGTCGAGTATTGCTCCATAGAAGCTACTATGGGCATAAATTTAATAGGAATGGAACTTGTTAGTTTTGTCAACATTACATCGATCTATGTTAAGACTTGAACCAAGGTTCTTAAGCCTTGCTTTGATACCATTAATCTTGGCTGTAAATTCATCAGTGGCATCCCCCTTTCATCTCTTTAATGATCCGAATTCAGATATAAGAATATGAAGTCGGGCCATATGTTCATTCCCTAAGAATCAAGCCTTGATTGCATTTAAGATATCTTTGGCTTTCTCATATTTAACGACTTGCAAAAGAATATCTTTATGAAATGATTGAAAAATCAATGCCATGGTAATTTAGTTTTTTGATCTCAACGTCATCATTTGTCACGACATCCCATATTCCACAAGCGCCCAATACCATCTTCACCATCATAGCCCACAATGTGTAATTCGTGGTTGTGAGTTTTGGACATTGTAGAAATATGTAAGGTGTATCCCTAGTTGTCACGATTGCACCACCACTGCCTTAGCGATTTACAAGCTGCTCTTCTACTTCATTTTCTTCTTTGGGGTCCTTAATATGACAACTTTCTTTTCTAACTACGAGCTACACCTTAACTCTGATATCAATTGTTATATGATGGGTAAAAAGAAGAACAAAAGAACAGTGAATTAAATAGTCATCACATATTCATTTTATTAGGAAACGAATGGGAGAACTTGATACATCTTGCAATGAGCTATTACCATCTCTTTATACTAGAGATGAAGTATGACTCTACGTCTCTACCCATTGGGGTTGGTGGCCCAGTGGCAAAGACTGTTCCTCTAGAGCACAATAATAGAGAGATTTAAGGTTTAAATCATGACAAGTGTAATATATATGTGATGTAGTTTAGGAATAAAATGTCACACCCCAACCTTGACGGCGGAAACGTCAAGATGTGAGGGTTAAGATTGTTCACAGCCACATAACGCTATATTTAAAGGTAAATATTAATATTATAAGTTTCAACAGGAAATACAAACATGAGTCTCAAACATGAAATGAGTCCAAACATAAATCAAAACATAACATTTTATTTATTTAACTAGGTTCACGTCCAAGTTTTATTGCAAGCTTCAAAAGACCACTTTAAACTTGGGGGTTACCTAAAACATGATAAAAATAAAAGGTCAACTAAAAATAGTTGGTGAGTTTCCAAGGTTTTCATACATAATATGATAAAGTTACAAGTAGCAATTCATGTCATAGGTTATAAGCTAGTAAGGTTATAGAACACATATCGTTACAACCAAACCTCGACTTGATTACAAGTATATAAGATTGGCTAAGTGTATTTGGTTCCCTAGTGCACAAGCATACGGCTCCTAGGAGTCGGCAATACATCGACTTTAGCACCAAATAGGCTTGTCAGGCCCAAAGATCTAAGACGTCGCCAGGCTAGCAATAGTTAATGATTGTAACCAAACTATGTATCTCATATAATCACTTACAAAACACAATAACCATGACAAAAATATGAATTTCAAGAGCTTTACAAGTCTAAACGTTTACAAGTGCATTATGTATAAGTAATCATGTTTCACCCCAAATTAGTGTGAAAAGATAAAAAGGGGTATGTATGAACTCACATGGTAATAAGGATGAACAATAATAAGAAATAAAACAAGTCATTACAACGTAATCCTTCACAAGGTACCTATGTGTATATATTTACAAGATTTTAAGTTTAATAATAGATCTAGTGATTTAACGTGAATTAGGGTTTCAAGTGGAATTTGAGGCTTGTCAAATAATTATACTTAAACAAATGGAATAAATTCATATTTTCTTAGTATATATATATATATTTTATTCAAAGTTGTGAAACGAAACAATTATCCTAATTAAAAATGTTGTATAAAAAGTCTATATATAAACAAAATAAATTTGAGAAAGGACATTTGAACCAATAATAATCTACTAATTATTATTTTCAATCCATTTTATTAAAATTATTCAAATAAGCTTTGTTAAAATGTCTTATCAAATAAAAATATTTTTATTTAAACTTAGAAAAATTACAGAAAATATTTGAAGGCTTTGGAAGATATTTGGAATTTATAAACATAATTTTTATATATGATAGAAATTTTCTGAAATTTGTTTTAAGTCAAAAAGCCATTAAAAATTAAAAATGAGGGTGCTCCGGTTCGAACCCGAGACCTCATAGATGGAATGCAACGTGCTAACTAGTGAACCAAGGCTCTCAGCCGCGGTTCTTTTGGGTTCTAAATTCTTTAATAGACAACTTCCAACAACCCCCAAATTCCATATAAGCCCTAGAATCGATAAGGGCCAAATTGAAGTTTAAATCGAATCGGTTATCATCAATAATCATGGGGCTTTTGTTCCCCATGTTTAACCAAGTGTAAAGCATGTTGTAATTACCCGAATGATGAGAGATTGGAGATGAACAAGACGATGAACAAGCCGCGACTGACGAAGTGATTGTTTGATGTTCAAATGATGATGTTAATCTAATTGGTTGCACAGAAAGTTTCCAATGGTGCTAATTATCGAAAGCCCTATGTTAATTGCAAAGATTGAAGCCCGAATGATGGTGTTCGAGTGTCGAGCAGGTCGCGATTGAAGATGATGGTGGAACTCTATGATTGAGTTTGTTTCAGGTGCAACTGGGATTGGTAATAGCTTTAGACTAGTTAAACGTTCGATTATGGGTCATTTAATTTGATTATTATTAGGTGTTAATTGTCGAACGGCTATTAGATTAAAAGGGCTTCGGTTACTCGAACGAATAGGCTTGGTAACCGATGGATAACTCAATTATTCGGTGCATTCAAGTTCGAATTACACATACGAAACGGTTCGGATCGGTTTTGGGTTACGAAATCGAATGATGTTGGTGTTCTAGACTCGCCGGACTTCAGTCGGAGAGTGGGCGAAGTCCCGGCCGGAAATACGGGGTGGGCGGGGGGTTTGGGCTGAACTTTGAGATTTTACACAAATGGTCCCTTAACTTTGAGTTCCTATTATTTGATGCTAAAACTTTAATTTAGAGTTTATAAAATTACATTAAGACCCCTTTACCTTTTTAAACTTTAATATAACTTATTTAATTATTCAAGTTTTATTATTATTATTATTATTATTATAATTATTACTATTATTATTATTATTATTATTATTATGATTATTATTATTATTATTATTATTATTATTATTATTATTATTTATTGTTATTATTAATGTTATTATTGTTATCATTATTATTTAATTAACTTAGAAACTTTAAATTAAACAAGGAATCATACATAAATGGCCCACCAAGTTACATAAATAGCATAAATAGACTTCATAAAAATAACAAATTAACTTTTAATTAACAGAAATACGAGATGTTACAGTCTCCCCAACTTAAAAGAATTTCGTCCCGAAATTAAGAATGAAACTATACAAATAAAACGGGTATTTCTTCTTCATGTGCTCCTCACGTTCCCAAGTAAATTCAGCTCCACGCTTATTCTCCCAACGAACCTTGACGATTGGGGTAGTGGTAGTTCTAGTCTTCTTCATAATGCGATCCATAACTTCCACGGGTTTGTAGACAAAGTGTAATGACTCGTCGATCTGGATGTCATCCAACGGGACATGCAGACCTTCATCCGCCAGACACTTCCACTAAGGTCGGAAGGTAATTCCAGTTTGTAAGCCACTTTCCCAATCCTTTTTAGAATCTTGAAAGGTCCTATAAATCTCGGAGCCAGTTTACCCTTCTTCCCAAAGCGAACAACACCGTTCCACGGTGAAACCTTAAGAAGAACCATCTCCCCAACTTGGAATTCCAATGGCTTACGTCGCTTATCAGCATAGCTCTTTTGTCGACTTCTTGCCACTTCAAGGTTCTTTCGGATGATAGAAACTTTATCGGTCGTCTCTTGTATGAGTTCAGGACCAGTGATAAAGTTTTCACCAATGTCGGTCTAGCAGATCGGTGAACGACATTTACGACCATAAAGTGCTTCGAATGGTGCCATCTTGATACTCGAGTGGTAACTATTGTTATATGAAAATTCCGCTAGCGGTAGATGTGTATCCCAATCACCACCAAAGTCAAGGACACAAAGGCGTAGCAAATCCTCCAAGGTTTGAATCGTTCGCTCGGTTTGGCCAGCAGTTTGGGGATGGTAAGCCGTGCTTAGATCCAATTGAGTACCCAAGAGTTCTTGCATAGACGACCAAAAGTGCGAAGTGAAACGAGCGTCTCGGTCAGATATGATGTGAAGAGGTACCCCATGACGACTTACAATTTCATCAACGTATATACGAGCCAACCTTGATGTCTTGTAAGTGTCACGTATGGGTATAAAATGTGCCGACTTGGTCAGTCGGTTGACGATCACCCATATGCTATCATGTCCACGAGAGGTTCGGGGTAGTTTGGTTATGAAGTCTATGGATATGTGTTCCCACTTCCATATAGGAATCTCGGGTTACTCAAGTAATCCACTTGGACATTGGTGTTCAGCTTTAACCTTCGTACACGTGAGGCACTTAGCTACATAAGTCGCTATGTCTTTCTTCATTCCAGGCCACCAATAATGACCACGCAGGTCCATGTACATCTTATCGGAGCCATGATGAATAGAATAACGAGTTTGATGAACTTCGTTCATGACAAGGGTACGAAGATTATCACGATTTGGAACCCAAATTCAGTTTGCGAAATACATCAACCCATTAGGTTTCGTCTCCAGTTGAATTAGAAGGTTATGCTCCAGTTCATCTTTCATTCTTTCTTCTTGTTGAACCCTTTATTGAGCCTCCAAGACACTAGACTCGATGTCACTATCTATTCTCAAGTTTTGTAGCAGTACAGTAGCCTCGGTGACATCTAGTCGAATTTCAGTATCGAATTCTCTCAAAGTATCAAACCATTGTCGTCGATCATGAATTTCTTGGAACGAGGTCATCTTGTTATGGACTTTACGGCTTAGTGCATCGGCTACGACATTTGCCTTCCCAGGGTGGTAACGAATGTCACAGTCATAATCACTAATCAACTCAACCCAACGACGTTGTCTCATATTGAGATCTTTTTGATTAAAAACATGTTGAAGGCTTTTGTGATCGGTGTAGACTATACATTGCGTACCATAAAGGTAATGTCTCCAAATCTTCAAGGCAAAAACAACAGCACCAAGCTCGAGATCGTGTGTTGTGTAATTCACCTCGTGAACCTTCAATTGTCTCGATGCATAAGCTATGACCTTTCCTCGTTGCATAAGAACACAACCAAGGCCTTGTTTTGATGCATCGCAATATACAGTGAAATCATCGTTTCCATCGGGTAGGGTCAAGATAGGAGCATTGCACAGTTTGTGCTTTAATGCTTCAAAAGCTTCTTCTTGCTCGGGCCCCCACTCGAATGGTTTATTCTTTTGTGTCAAAGAGGTGAGCGGCTTCGCGATCCTTGAAAAGTTGGCGATGAATCGCCGGTAATAACCAGCAAGACCAAGGAAAGAACGAATCTCGGTCGGAGTCGTGGGAACACACCAATTCTTCACAGCTTCTACCTTTGCAGGGTCAACGTGAATTCCTTGGCTATTCACCACGTGTCCTAGAAATTGAACTTCCTTGAGCCAGAAATCACACTTCGAGAACTTCGTGTACAATTGCTCTTTCTTCAACAACTCAATCACTTGTCGCAAATGCAGTTCATGCTCGGTGTTAGTCTTGGAGTAGATAAGTATGTCATCAATGAAGAAAATCGCATATTTATCTAGATAAGGCTTGCATACTCGGTTCATGAGATCCATGAAGACAGCAGGTGCATTAGTTAAACCAAAAGGCATCACCATAAACTCATAGTGCCCATAACGAGTACGGAACGTGGTTTTTGGGATGTCATCATCATGGACTCGTAATTGATGATATCCAGAACGTAGATCAATCTTCGAGAATATAACAGCTCCTTGAAGTTGATCAAACAAGTCATCGATGTGAGGAAGAGGATAGCGGTTCTTGATGGTAAGCTTGTTAAGCTCACGATAGTCGATGCACATACGAAACGATCCATCTTTCTTTTTCACAAAGAGAACAGGTGCACCCCAAGGCGAAGAACTAGGACGAATGAAACCCTTCTCGGTTAGCTCTTGAAGTTGACTAGAGAGTTCTTGCATTTCCGATGGTGCAAGCCGATATGGTGACTTAGCCACGGGGTTTGCTCCTGGTATCAAGTCAATTTTAAACTCGACTTCCCGCATGGGAGGTAAACCACTAAGGTCATCGGGAAATACTTTAGGAAAGTCTCGTACGATAGGGACATCCTTAAGTTCTTTCCCTTTGACTTTTGTGTTGACCACGTAAGCCAAGAAGGCCATATACTTCTTGCTTAAGCACTTTCGAGCTTGAGTGCAAGACATGAGTTTAAGCCCTTTAGAAGATTTTTCGCCGAACACTTTCAAAGTATCCCCAGATGGTAACGGTATACGGATGCACTTCTCGAAACAAACGACCTCGGCATGGTGTTTGGCTAACCAATCCATACCAATGACGACGTCGAAACTTCCAAGTTTCATAGGAATAAGATCAATAAGAAAATCATGGGTGTCAAGACTTAAGATGCAATCACGGATAACGACATCCACGGTGATCGGTTCTCCATCGACAACTTCAACGGTGAGAGGTCTTTCTAGTTTCGTATGTGGCTTAGCAAGTACGGGTTCAAACTCTAATGAAACAAAACTCTTATCGGCTCCAGAATCGAATAGGACATAGGCATAAGTCTTATTAATAAGAAACATACCTGTTCAATTTTTAAGGTTTTTAACGATACAAGTAATGTATGAAAAGAATCGGATCACAAAAGTTAAAAGTAAGTTAACATACCATTCACCACATCGTTGTTTGCTTGTGCTTGGTTAGCGTTGATGTTGAAAGCACGTCCTCGGGCTTGTGGAACATTACCCACAAGACGAGGGCATTGTGGGCGAAAATGACCAGGTTCCCCACAGTTGTAGCAAACACGGTTTGTGACCAAGGCGGCATTGTTAGGTGCACGGTGGCAAGTCGCCACGAAATGACCATATTTACCGCATAAGGTGCAGATACGGCATGGTTGGTTCCCCGGATGATGATACCTACAAGTGTTGCACATCGGCTGAGGACCAACATAGGCCCTAGCCCCAGGCACTTGTGCCACAGGTGTAGCCGCAGGTACAAGTTGTCTTTGGGGTTGTTTGGGTGCAGCCACAGCATAATTGTGTGTTGGCGTAAACTTGCGCTTCTTATTGTTGTTATTGTTGTTGTAAGACGGTTCAGCTTTGGTTTCCTTAACAGCTTCAGTAGCCGTCCTTTCCACTTTCTTTGCACCCTTCACAAACATGGTGCCCGCTCGTATATGATTCTCGATGAGTTGAGCGGTGATAGTAATGGCTTCTTCCAAGGTTGTGGGTCGGCTACCCACCACAGCATCTTGAATTTGGTATGGTACACCCTTAATGAACTTTTCAATGTTACGAGGTACAGTGTCGACCATGTGAGGCAACAGAATGCTCAACTCGTGGTGCCTAGTTGAGTAAGCCAGATGGTCACCACCGTCTTGTTTTAGGTTCCAGAACTCCTCCTCAAGCTTTTGTATTTCACTCCTAGGGCAAAACTTGGCGATGGCAATGGTCTTGAACTCTTCCCAAGTGAGTGCCAAAATAGCCTCAGCTCCTCGATTCCTCTTCTCGTTATTCCACCAGGTAAGTGCCCTTTGTTGGAGCATACTTGTGGCATAACGAACTTTGAGTGCCTCAGGACACTCACAGTTGACAAAAGTGTTCTCCATGCTCTCGAACCACTCAAGAAGGCCAGTGGCTCCTTCCTTGCCACTAAAACTAGTGGGCTTGCAAGAGCTAAAGTGCTTGAAAGTGCAAGTTTGGTTGTTGCGCCCTTGGTTAGCACTATTTCTCCTTGACCATTTCCATTGTTGTTAGAGTTGGTCATTAAGGTGCTATTGAGTTCAGCAACCATGGTCGGGATGACAGCAGCCATTTGTCGAGCAATCATGGCGGCTAGCTTACGATCGGAACTTCCACGCTTTCCATGATGACGAGACATGCTGGAATATGCAAAATGAGTTAGACACGAGAAAAGAGAATAACAAGGTTTATAATTTAAACAAGGATAAGTCAAGAGTTATAAGGCATATGGAATGATTCCATTTGGTAACGCATTACCATTTGGAAACATTGACACGGCAAGGTAAATTGACCCATTCGCCTTAGAAACTTGTGTATGTTGACCATAGTTTATCACTCATCCCAGAAATCCCCAGGTAAGCGTAACTGGTCCCGTAGGATTTATGCGAAACGCTTACCTTAGCCCGAAGGCTTTTTGCCAGGAAAACCAGAATACAGGTGTCTATGTGTCACACAATATTTCTTAGGTTCATGAAATCAAAACCTTGATGAGATTTATATAGATTAGACATATCGTCTAAAGATCCAAGTCATAAGCATAAGCATAAGATTTCATGCGTCGTCAGGAATAAAATTAAGAGGTTTCATGTTCGGGGAGAATCAAAGAGTTAAAGGTAAGTTTAGGGAGATAAGTAACAATATTTAGGCAATCCTATGCTAAGGCATCAAATTGCACATAAGAAGGTATAGCATTATGTAGCATGCAAACAATGTATATATTTACAAGAATATAAACATCATTCTATAAGGTTCATGCATAAACTATAGTCTAGGTCGCCATTTCTAATAACCTAAATCCCTATAGTTACGGGCTCTGATACCAATCTGTCACACCCCAACCTTGACGGCGGAAACGTCGAGATGTGAGGGTTAAGATTGCTCACAGCCACATAACGCTATATTTAAAGGTAAATATTAATATTATAAGTTTCAACAGGAAATACAAACATGAGTCTCAAACATGAAATAAGTCCAAACATAAATCAAAACATAACATTTTATTTATTTAACTAGGTCCACGTCCTAGTTTTATTGCAAGCTTCAAAAGACCACTTTAAACTTGGGGGTACCTGAAACATGATAAAAATAAAAGGTCAACTAAAATAGTTGGTGAGTTTCCAAGGTTTTCATACATAATATGATAAAGTTACAAGTAGCAATTCATGTCATAGGTTATAAGCTAGTAAGGTTATAGAACACATATCGTTACAACCAAACCTCGACTTGATTACAAGTATATAAGATTGGCTAAGTGTATTTGGTTCCCTAGTGCACAAGCATACGGCTCCTAGGAGTCGGCAATACATCGACTTTAGCACCAAATAGACTTGTCAGGCCCAAAGATCTAAGACGTCGCCAGGCTAGCAATAGTTAATGATTGTAACCAAACTATGTATCTCATATAATCACTTACAAAACACAAATAACCATGACAAAAATATGAATTTCAAGTGCTTTACAAGTCTAAACGTTTACAAGTGCATTATGTATAAGTAATCATGTTTCACCCCAAATTAGTGTGAAAAGATAAAAAGGGGTAATGAAACTCACATGGTAATAAGGATGAACAATAATAAGAAATAAAACAAGTCGTTCCAATGTAATCCTTCACAAGGTACCTATGTATATATATTTACAAGATTTTAAGTTTAATAATAGATCTAGTGATTTGACGTGAATTAGGTTTTCAAGTGGAATTTGAGGCTTGTCAAATAATTATACTTAAACAAATTAAATAAATTCATATTTTCTTAGTATATGTATATATATATATATATTTTATTCAAAGTTGTGAAACGAAACAATTATCCTAATTAAAAATGTTGTATAAAAAGTCTATATATAAACAAAATAAATTTGAGAAAGGACATTTGAACCAATAATAATCTACTAATTATTATTTTCAATCTATTTTATTAAAAATTATTCAAATAAGCTTTATTAAAATGTCTTATCAAATAAAAATATTTTTATTTAAACTTAGAAAAATTACAGAAAATATTTGAAGGCTTTGGAAGATATTTGGAATTTATAAACATAATTTTTATATATGATAGAAATTTTCTGAAATTTGTTTTAAGTCAAAAAGCCTTTAAAAATTAAAAATGAGGGTGCTCGGGTTCGAACCCGAGACCTCATGGATGGAATGCAACGTGCTAACCAGTGAACCAAGGCTCTCAGCTGCGGTTCTTTTGGGTTCTAAATTCTTTAATAGGCAACTTCCAACAACCCCCAAATTCCATATAAACCCTAGAATCGATTAGGTCTAAATTGAAGTTTAAATCGAATCGGTTATCATCAATAATCATGGGGCTTTTGTTCCCCATGTTTAACCGAGTGTAAAGCATGTTGTAATTACCCGAATGATGAGAGATTGGAGATGAACAAGACGATGAACAAGCCGCGACTGACGAAGTGATTGTTTGATGTTCAAATGATGATGTTAATCCAATTGGTTGCACAGAAAGTTTCCAATGGTGCTAATTATCGAAAGCCCTATGTTAATTGCAAAGATTGAAGCCCGAATGATGGTGTTCGAGTGTCGAGCAGGTCGCGATTGAAGATGATGGTGGAACTCTATGATTGAGTTTGTTTCAGGTGCAACTGGGATTGGTAATAGCTTTAGACTAGTTAAACGTTCGATTATGGGTCATTTAATTTGATTATTATTAGGTGTTAATTGTCGAACGACTATTAGATTAAAAGGGCTTCGGTTACTCGAACGAATAGGCTTGGTAACCGATGGATAACTCAATTATTCGGTGCATTCAAGTTCGAATTACACATACGAAACGGTTCGGATCGGTTTTGGGTTACGAAATCAAATGATGTTGGTGCTCTAGACTCGCCGGACTTCAGCCGGAGAATGGGCGAAGTCCCGGCCGGAAATACGGGGTGGGCGGGGGGTTTGGGCTGAACTTTTGAGATTTTACACAAATGGTCCCTTAACTTTGAGTTCCTATTATTTGATGCTAAAACTTTAATTTAGAGTTTATAAAATTACATTAAGACCCCGTCACCTTTTTAAACTTTAATATAACTTATTTAATTATTCAAGTTTTATTATTATTATTATAATAATAATTATTACTATTATTATTATTATTATGATTATTATGATTATTATTATTATTATTATTATTATTATTATTTTATTATTATTATTATTATTATTATTATTATTAATGTTATTATTGTTATCATTATTATTTAATTAACTTAGAAACTTTAAATTAAACAAGGAATCATACATAAATGGCCCACCAAATTACATAAATAGCATAAATAGACTTTATAAGAAATAATAAAATTAACTTTTAATTAATAGAAATACGAGATGTTACATAAAATTATGATAGATTTGCCGTTACAAAATAATAAAAACGTATTCCTTCCTTGTTAGCTAATTATTGACTAAAAACAGAAATTGGAAATTGCTTGAATATCTTTAACCGCTGACTTTCTAACTAGAATTGTTGAATTTAGATTTATCAGAATCAAACTAACAAAAACAAAACTTAATAGATCAAAATATCGATAAAACCAATAGCATATTTATTGAGTCATAGAGGGATCACAAAACATAAAAGTACATGTATTTGCTCAAAGCCTAAGAGATAAATCAAGCCGATGAAAATCTTCTTGAACATGACCCTGGTTCATGAAGGGTGGCTGCACCCAACCAACATGGTCCAAACCACCCGAACCAGACCGCGATATCTGGTCCCAGAGTTTAACTCCGGAGTTCATATATCTCCATTTCTTCGCCAACGTTCGTTCGAGTTTGTGAGCATTCTGGTGGCCTCCAAGTGCCTGTGAACTATAAAACTTTCTCCTGCAATAGTTGCATGAGAAAACTCGTTGCTCGCGGTTGCTTTTGCTATACGAAGAAGACGAAGAAGAAGAAGAAGAAGAAGAAGAAGAAAGTGAAGAATCATGCAAGAGGTCTAAGGTGAAATTGAAGTCGTTTTGTGGTAGGTTTAAATCAAGGGGACTCATGGCTATCAAGATCAAAGATATTGTATGTAGGAAACGAGTTATAAAGAATGTTTGAACTTTGAAGGGCTGCTAAGATAAATAGTTAGATGTGATTACAGGTTTATATAGATCGAGTCCCACGTATACATTAATTTTAATTATATACATTAATATTAATTAGTTTCGTAAATGAGAGAAAAAAATGGGCAATCGAATTGTTGTCGCCTCTGTTTATGGCAGGACTGGAGTTACTTGTCGGTGTGTCCAATCATCCATTTTTATATGGAGAGATTAAGGGCCGGTGTTTGGACATCTGATTCATAAAAAAATATAATGTGTATATATTGTGATTTCAATGATGATAACCAGGTTTTATTATTTACTATAGATCATATGTACTTGGTAAAAGTGGGATGAACTAGATATATACTTTTAAGCTAAGTGTATTTATGACAAATAAAATAATTAGAAAAGAAATTGTGAAAAAAAAGGACAAAGCTGGAATCAACGACAAAAAAGGATCCAGATTGAAAAAAAATGATTTTGTTTGTTTATTTTCATTTGTTTTCGTTTTATTTGTTTATTTAAATGTTTTATATTTTATATTCTTATTTTTGTTGGTTTATTTTTTAAAATTAAGAAGCTATAGTTATCCATATGCCTCCGCAAACATCTCCTATATTTAACCATTTCAATTCACTTTGTGTTAGATCTTGATAATTTTTTCTTGAATATTTATGTCAGTTATGCTTATGATGATTAACTTATGTATATTCGAATAATTATGTTAGGTTTTTATATATCTCTTTATGGATTATATGAAATGTTTGTAATGAAAAATACAAATTTTCTTCTAAACTGAATATATGATCGTTTATTTTGTTTATTTTTATAAATATTTATTTACTAGGTTATTTACCGTGTAATACACGGATTGAACAAATAAACATATTTAAAATAAACGTAGATATATTAATTATAATTCTCTAATAATTAGAGTTGAAATGAATGGTGAAATGAATGTCGAATTTGTTATAAAAATAAAAGGAATCAGGTATATATAAATGATGTAAACATATATAGTTTTGAAATGTTTTATTCCATTATATATTATAGTATTTTTGTCTAAAACAAAAGGATTTACGTTTGCAAGTTTATTAATGAAAATTTTCAAAAAACACTTACATATTTAGAAGGATTCTTACTGCATACCAAAATAAGCATAATAAATTAGCAATTACAGATTTTGAACATTTAGGAATGTAACTAATTTAATTAAATTTAAATAAGAAAAGAAACTTAAATGGCTAGAAATCTAAAACTTAATTAAAACTTTATAAAGTAAAAACCAAATTCAAACACAACGTACATTTTACAAAACACAATGAAAACACAAAACAAAGCCATAAATCAAAACAAACAATTTTAGATTCAACATCACTCTTAGGCACACCTTGTTTGTTCAAGATAAAAGAACATCTCATGTAATTTACGAGTAAAAAAACGATGAACTTTATTATTAAGTCTCATAAACTATTATAAAATCCTAAATTTCTCAAACTTGCATAAAAGTTTATGAATAAAATTTGAAACATCACTAAACAAGATTAGAGCCATTTTACTATAGTTTGATAAATAGGCATTTAGATTAATAAGAACCCCAAAGAAAATGTTTTAAAAATTACAAATGTATAGATTTTTGGGCATGTCGCAGTCTAGTATTTATGAAATATAAAAACATGAGAGAGAATGGATGAGGAATCTTAAGGGAAATGCGGTGAAGGCGATGATATTTGATGATAGGTTTTTTTAGGCGGTCAGGATAATGTGTCTGTATCTGGGTTAGAATATGAAAATGGAGTGGGTTTTAAGATCCGTGTGAAAGAAAGGTATATGATAGAAATTTAGGCGGGAAATTAAAGGGTGGGAAGGACTAAGAGGCTGCCACATCAGCAAAGTTATTTTTATTTATTATAAGTAAGATGTTCGTTTATTTTGATTAACATTTGTGTTTGTTCATTTACGTTCGATAAATATTCCTGTACAATTCCTAAACATGTTTATTTTCTTAATGACGAACACATACAAAAAATCTGATTTGGTAATTGCTTGTGAATAGTTTACAAACAAGTTTATTTTCTTAATAAACAAGCACAAACATAACCTTGTTTATTTTTTTAATGAACAGTCCTTTTCGTCCAACACACCGCTACCGAATTAGACACCACTGTTGTTGACCCCTTAAAAGTGGCATCTAAAACCATCATCTCAAACTAGGCTGTCATCATTCTCCATTTTTATCGGAAACCATAAATTAATCTCCATCTTCTTTGTCCTCCATCTCACCTCATTCATCAACCACTTACCTCTAGGTTCCCACTTGATTATACCATATCTAGGGCTTTCATGAAACTTTCGTCTAGGGCTTACCTATCCACCTCTCTATCTTCGCAATAACACGCCATGATCTATAGTATGTTTGTCCACTTTCATCTTCATCTAATCTTTGTGTTTGCTTATGGTTCTTACATAATTGTTATGACACGTGAATTTCATGTCTTCATAAGAGATACTTGGCAATAAGAAATGTTTCCCATCAAATACCACCAAAGTGTTTTGGCATATTGATTTTGAATGAAAGAAAATATTTATAGTTAAAATTACTTTAGTAGAAGCAATTCATGATACGTGACCTACTAATTTTTCAGTTGGGCAACTAAAAATAAACACCTGAGCTCCTCATACGTAAATCTGATAATAATGACTGGTATAAGGGTCATATGTCACACTTTTAAATCAAACTCGGTTGGATTCCTTGGATTTTGTGGTGATCAAAGAGACGAAGGAGGGCCTTCTGATTAACTTTAAATATTCCAATAGAATGTTTTAAATTCCAAATGACAAAACACTAATGGATGATAGAACTAATTCTAAATCCATCACAAGCCAACTATACTTGGAATCTGATAGAACCCTTTCAATTTCAATTTCTAACTCTCATGAATCCATGAACCAAAACAACCTCACTTATACAACATTTACCCATCCCATTTGAATTTTGTTTGTGAATAATTAAGCTCATCAGTTTCACACACATATAAGAAACGATAAAAAATATTTAATACAACGATCTGACGTATTTGACATAATGATATGATTTATTTGACATATTGAAAAAAATGACATTCTTTAAAAAAAAAAAAAAGGACACACATCATGTCAAAAATCTTTCTTAAGATTTCAATTTTTAAAATAACCCTACCTAGAGTTTAATTGGTTTTTAGTATTTGTCTGTGTTTTGGATTATTGTCTTTAGTATTTATGATTTAGTATTAAATTATTTCACCATTTAGAATTTCAATCATCAGGATCATTCAAGAGTAACATTTTTTTATAAAACTAACTTATACACTACTTCTATTAACTACATATAGCTTCATCTTGTAAAATTTTAACCCTTAACGTTACACGTGGATAGAGAAGAAAAACCTACCACCATAATAACCTCTTAAAACTTCTATTTATAACACTTAAACATTTTTATCTTGATCGTTTTTTAATGTCTATTCCCCAAAGTAGTAATTAATAAAATTAAAAAATATATTGAAGTTTATATAAATAAATGAGTTATAAAACTCGGTATGCATTTTCATATAAATGTTTGTACTTAAGTATAGATGTGATCAATCAAGGAGACAATATTTACAATCGGATCATGGGCATGTTTTGCTTTGAATTTTCTTATATGCAAATACAATGATCTTCAGGTCTTTTAGTGAGTTATCAAAGTAAGTAGAAATCGGTGATAAAGAATCAAAGCATGTTAACCAGAACAAAGGCCCAGTTTATTTAATACTTTATTCAACTTTGAAGTTATGTCCATGAACTAGGAAACAAGATTCCACTACAAATATAAATGCACACATGATATGTTTGAAACATACTAGCAAGTCCTGTTTGCCAACCCATTAAAAAATTAAATTGTTAAGAGTAGAAAACATGAAGATACTTTATGTCCATGATTTGGTAATTAAGGATTCCGATTCTATTTATGCATTGTTGAATGAATAACAATAGTTAAAATTTGTATGCTTTTTGTATCAAAAAAGTATCATATAGGATAATATTTTTGTATTGATTCTAGTTTGCCAACTATTAAAATATAGCATCTTAATAATCATTAAAAGACAACCAAACAACCTTTTAATATTTTGGGTAGCGTTATACTAAAAATAATTTTTAATCTAAAAAGATTAAGAAAGATTGTGTGATTGACACGTGTCCTTGTATTGTTTTTAGAGAATGACATTTTCGTCATTATGACAAATAAATCAGCTCATTGTGTCTTATATCTTAATTGTGTCATATATTTTATATGTGTATTATTCATTGTGTTTTACGTTTTAAATAATTTTGTGTAATTTTTGTCATTATTTTTATAAATTATAAACTTGTTATCTAGCATTGTGTTTTACAATTAGAAGACACAATGATAAACTTTTATCAATCTAATTTTTAAAACTCATAGTATTGAAGATAACATAATGTGTTATTTCTGTTATTGTTTTTTAATAGATTATATAAACTTGTTATTATTTATTGTGTTTTACCATTAAAAATACAAAATAATTTTATTTCAACAATGTATTTTTTAAAACTCATATTATTTAAGATAACACAATAACGATCAAAAGATACAATAATATATTATGTTATTTTATCATTATTTTTAATGTACTTGATTAATTAGTTGTTAAATTTATTATTGTATTTTATATATTAGAGATACACAACAATGGTATTCCATCGTTATTTTTTTAAAATTAATAATTTTAGAAAAAACACAATAGTATTTAAAATTAACACAAATAACCAACAAAAAGAGACGATAAACTGCAGTAAATGCAAAATGACGAGATATGAGTTTAAAAAAGTCAAAAAAATAATATCGTATATAAAAGTTCTGAACGTTAAAAAAATAGAGGAACTTGTAAAAAGTCAACAAAATTGGCTATTTCTAAAATATCACTCTAACAAACTTTTTCTATAATTTGATTTCAACAATTGATTAAAAAAATGGATGGTTAAGATTACTTTTTAAACTTTTTAGTTTTAAAAACTTTTTATTTGAACCTTTCTATGATATTTTATCCTATGTGATGCTTTTTTGATTTAAAGCTCATACAATTTAAACTATTGTTATTCGTTTAACAATGCATAAATATAATCCATACAAGTAGGGTTGCAAACGAGCTAAACGTTTAACGAACAGATCGTGTACTGTGCGTTGAGAAGTTCGTTTATATTCGCTTATTTAGTAAATGAACGAACACAAATAAGAAAATTTCTTTTGTTTAGTTAAACGAACGAACATGAACACAAGCGGCGTGCGTTCATATATGTTCGTAAATGTTCGATAACATGTTCGTTAATGTCCGTTCGTGAACGTTCGATATTGTGTTCGTTTATGTTCGTTAATGTGTATGCTTGTATTCTTAATTTTGTGGCACTTATTGTTATGACTATTATATCAAGTATTTTTTTGATATTTATGTTAAGTGCTTATTTATTTTTGATTGATTTTATGTAATATCTGTAATAAAAATATAAATTTTATATTAAAATAAATCTATAATAATTTGTATTTATTTGTGTTAATGAGCTTCTTTGTGTTCGTCATGTTCATGAACAGTTGTTTGTGTTCGTTTGTTTTTGTTTGTGTTAATTTGCGTTTGGTAAATGTTCGTGAACATTTCATGAACATGTTCATTTTCTTAGAACGAACACGAAAAAAAGATATCATTCAGTAAATGTTCGTGAACGGCTCATGAACAAATTTATTTCCTAACAAACGAACACAAACAAGACTTAAACAAGACTTTGTTTGTGTTCGTCCGATTAGTTTGGAGCCCTCCATACAAGGAATCCTTAATTACCACATAATCCTCTCTCCCGCTCATTCACATTCACGCATTTGATTGGCTTTCTACACATCACACATGTCCTCTCTTCTCACACATGTCCTCTCTTCTCTTTATGTCCTCCATCACCACACCTCACCTCACCTCACCCACCCCCACCCCACCCCACCCCACCCCACCCCACCCCACCCCACCACCCCACCCACCCCACCCCACCCCACCCCACCCCACCCCACCCCACCCCACCCTCACCCCACCCCATCCCACCCCACCCTCACCCAAAGGCACCCTAGGACGCATTTGATTTTTTTTATAATTATTTTTTACTATTATAATCAATATCATTTATTCATGTTATAATTAATTTTATATTTTTTACTACCTAACTGTTTAAACATAATAATATTATTTGTGGTCAAAAAGTAAAAAAAATTGGTTGAGTGAAAAGTTGTGAGAAGCGAACACCATTTTTATGGTTATTGGTGGTGAGTGAAATATGAAGTGATCATTTATCAGTGATAATGAGTAAGGAGTGAAAACCACTTTGTCTAAATGAGTCGAGCCAAGTCAATCCCTAGCTCGTATAGGCTCAAGCTCAACACGTGATGATTTAGAAGAGCTTGAGCTCGAACTCCGCTCGTTTCGAGCTTAATTTATAAAGCTCGAGCTTGGGTCGCCCGGGCTCGGCTCTTTTATATATTTATATATTATTTTTAATATTTTTATTTAATTTTGATATATATTTATAATTATATATTTTATATATAGCATTTCACATATTATTTAATTGTGTTTTATCATAACTCTATGTACAACATATATTATTTATGTAATATAGTTAATAAATTATATAAAAATATATAAATAAAAAGCTCATTTAGGCTCGCGAGCTGGATCAAGCTCGATACGTGAAGCTCGAGCTTGGCTCGATAATTAAATGAGTATCTTTACAAGCTCAGGCTCAACACGGGGTCGATAAAGCTCGGCTCGTTTCGAGCTTTTTATCGATCTGATCTCGAGTAACTCAGGAGCAGCTCGGCTCATTTGCACCCCTAACCACATCTTGTGTCACACCCTCAAAATCCACGTGCGGAGTTTTACCGCGAGGCGCGTGAACAAACCGGGATCACAGTCAATAGTTACTCGGAACGACTCTATATGCTACGTTTAAGATAAACCAAACCAGAGTTCAAACTTTAAAATTCATACGGAAACGTAAAGTAAATAAAACAAACTCAAAATATAAAAATATGTAACATGGCAAAACATGCGCCAACCAACTGTTTAAAACCCAAAATGTAAAGACAAGTAATGCGTTTATAGTCTATGTCTCAAAATGCATGCTCGACCCGTGCAGTGCTCCTATGGCAATCCGGATTAATGACCTGAGAATAGCATACTAAAAGAGTCAACACAATGGTTGGTGAGTTCAAGAGTTTGCGTATAAACATAACAGTTTATCAATAGTGTATTAATAAGCATGTGCATTGTAATAGATAGCTAGTCCATTAACAAATTGATATTAATACATAGTGATTTCGACATTGAAGCTGACTGTGTTATGTTTGCCTCCCGTCACAACTTCACCATATCGTGACGAATAATCATAGGACAAATTGCACCCGGTTGACCTCGAGTCACACTGGTGGGGCTCGTCAGACCCAGTAGTACTACCCAAATTTCCCCGCTATTCAATATTAACAATTCGAAAGTGTGAGGACTTTATCATGGTAAACAGCACCATATTAATATCATACACATATTAAATATAAAAAGCGTTTGTAACATTACCAGTATGCTATCTCCCCAAAAGAGATTTAGTAAAACAGTGGGGCATGAACTCACCTGATACGCGTATTGTGTACTAGAGTTTACTTGAAAGACAAAGTGAACAGTCAACCCTCAGAGGTTACCTAGATCACGTAAGTAAATGAGTTTGTGTAAACAGTGAATATGAGAAACCCTAAGTGCACCATAACCAAGGACTCAAGATTTTAGAAGAATAGACATGTTTGACCCAGTTGACCCGTTTGACCCGTTGGTGACATTATGTGTTGTAAACCATTTAAACAGACATGAGCATATATCATACAAGTCATGTAAGTTCTTAGTATCTATCATACTCAGTGTGTTCATAACACAACTAGTGTATCATATAACAGGTTAGATCATGCATAACCTACTTATATAACCTATAATCATGATTTAGCACATATGGGTCAAAACAGATAATCTACCAAATAATCATCCATACTAATCACAACACATTCAATATGTCCAATACATACCACATACATCAATATGATCAATTTCTAGTCCCAAACATGATGTCCTAGTTACTAATCAACATACCAAACCATACATGATCATCAAAGTGCATAAATCACCCAATAACCTACTAAACATTCCATACAACCCAAATCTCAGATTCTAACATATTAGGCATCAACAACAAGCATTCTAGCATGATCCTAATGTCATGAACATGTCAAATTTCCAATATCCAATGTTCATCCAAAATAAAGTTTCCATTTTGGGAAAGTTTATCCCAAAACCTACTAAACACCCAATGAACATACAATTCATCAATAATATACTATTTCAAGCTCATAACAACATCCAAGCATGATCAACAACATCAAACCAACCTAATTCATCAATTTATATCTAAAAAGTTTCTATTTTTGGCAATATATGAACAACAACATCCAACCTAAGATTTCTAGCATTCATAGCATCAATCTAGCATTCATATCATAATCCCAATGTTCATACAACATCATTAAAACCCTAATAACACCAATTCATCCTTGAATTATCAAGTTCATACACAAAAGTTACTATTTTTAGTAACCTATGAACAAAGTTCTGAATTCACCAATTTCTTGCATGATTCATGTTTCCTAGCATTCATACTAACTAATTAACATCCCAACAACATCAAACAATAATCAATTCCACAAAAGCCCCAAAATTTTCGAATTAGGGTTCATGTTCATCAAGTTTCATAATCAATCAATCAAAAGTGTTGTTTTCTTGCATAATCAACTCTAAACAACATACATACAACGTAACTAACATGTGAACAACATCAAAACATCAAAATTTCAGCCTATTGAACATCAATTTCGCAGCCTAAGGTTTGGCCATATCAAGAATCCCACAAAACATCAAGACTAACCTTTAATTCAAGTGTGTACTTGTTAATGAAGGTCCAATTCACGTTCTATGGCTTGAAATCGAACAAAACCATGAAGATTTGAGGGTTCTTGGCTGAAAAACGCAGAGAAGAGGGCTGGAGATGGCGGCAGGTCGGTCATGGGTGTTTGGGTGGGGTTTGGGTTGTTTTATTTTAGCCAATTTACATTTATACCCCCTCTAAACTTGCATTTTGTTATTTTTATAAAAATTAAGTTTTTAACTATTTGTAATGTGTTTTTAACTTAATAATATTAACATATAAACTAATGGTAACCCTTAGATATTTTATTTTGTAAAAACACAAGACATACGAAATAACACGCGCGTTTCTGCGTTACGCGATAAAATTCCCAAATAGTCTTTAAATCGCGTAAACACATAAGCATAACACAATAATCCTCTAATCAAGTAGATTATTATTAAATTAACATTATTAATATTATTAGGTCACCAACGTCAAATGACAACTAGTGTGTGCTTACGACGCGTGTATGTAAAACTTAACGGAACTAACGGAGTTTGGTAACGGAAAATCACCGGATGTCACATTATCCCCATCTTGAATGAATTTTCATCCCGAAAATTGCGTTACATGGTGAGAGTGTTCCATCAAACGGTGAGAGTGTTCCATCACTGGTCTACTGCATTGGCACGTAGAAATCGAAATCGAGTGAGTTTTGGATGAGTTGTCACATCATCCCCATGTTGAAAGAAATTTCGTCCCGAAATTTAAATCAATACCTTCGTCTGCATGCATCGTTTCGAACAGTTGAGGGTACTTAAGCTTCATTTGATCTTCACGTTCCCACGTGAATTCCGGTCCACGTCGCGAGTTCTAGCGAATTTTGACCATAGGTATTTTGCTCTACTTAAGTGTTTTCACCTCACGATCCATCACCTCGACGGGTTCTTCAATAAAGCGCAATTGGTCATCCACTTGAACGTCTTCTAGTGGCACAATTAGTGTCTCGTCAGATAGACACTTCTTCAGATTGGAACGTGAAACACATCATGGACTCCACTCAGTGAATCAGGTAAGGCTAATCGATAGGCCACTGGACCTATCCTTTCCAATACCTCAAATGGTCCAACATACCTCGGATTTAGCTTTCCTCGCTTGCCAAACCGAACTACACCTTTCCACGGTGAGACTTTCAATAAGACTTTGTCACCAATTTGAAATTCTAGAGGTTTCCGTCTCTTGTCAGCATAACTTTTCTGTCTATCTCACGCTGCTGCCATACAATTCCGTATCTGCACAATCTTCTCAGTGGTTTCATGTATTAGCTCGGGACCCGTTAGTTGACTATCACCAATTTCAGCCCAGCAAACTGGTAATCGACACTTTCTTCCATACAAAACCTCGAAAGGTGCTGCCTGTATGCTAGTGTGATAACTGTTATTATAGGAGAATTCCACCAAAGGCAAGTGAACTTCCCAGTTGTTCCCGAAGTCAATCACACAAGCACGCAACATATCATCCAAAGTCTGTATGGTACGCTCACTCTGTCCGTCGGTTTGTGGATGATAAGAAGTACTCATATCCAATCGTGTACCCAGAGATTTCTATAGTGATTGCCAGAAGTGTGACGTGAAAAGAGCATCGCGATTAGAGATAATTGAGATTGGTACGTCGTGTCTCGAAACGATTTCCTTAAGATACAATCGGATTAGTTTCTCCATCTTATCCGTTTCCTTGATTACGAGGAAGTGAGCGGACTTGGTCAACCGATCCACAATGACCCAGATTGTGTCACAACCAGTATTAGTCCGAGGTAATTTCGTGATAAAATCCATAGAGATTTGTTCCCATTTCCACATCGGTATCTCGGGTTGTTGTAACAGTCCAGATGGTTTTTGGTATTCCACTTTGACTTTTGAGCAGGTCAAACATTTACTCACATACGTAGCTACATCTGCCTTCATGTTAGGCCACCAATAGTGTGCCTTTAGATCATGATACATCTTATCAGATCCAGGATGTATAGAGTATTTAGACTTGTGTGCTTCGCTCATAACCAAATCCCTCAGATCTCCATAAACAGGCACCCAAAGTCTATCCATGAAGTACCGAATTCCATCTTCTTTCTCTACCAATTGTTTATCCATTCCCCGTAATGACTCAGAAACAATGTTTTCCTCTTTCAAGGCTTCTATTTGTGCTTCCTTAACTTGTTCAGGCAAATGGGTACTGATCGTGAGTTGCAAGGCTCGCACCCGCCTGGGTTTAACTGTTTCTTTTCGGCTTAAGGCATCGGCAACTATGTTCGCCTTTTTAGGATGGTACTTGATAGCGCAATCATAATCATTCAGAAGCTCTACCTAACGTCGTTGCCTCATATTCAACTCCTTTTGCTCAAAGATGTGCTGAAGACTCTTGTGATCGGTGTAGATAGTTCATTTGGTACCGTACAAGTAATGTCTCTAAATCTTCAAGGCAAAAACTACTGCACCCAATTCCAGGTCATGGGTGGTATAGTTCTTCTCGTGAACCTTTAGTTGTCTCGAGGCGTAAGCTATCACTTTATCGCGTTGAATCAGGACACAACCCAATCCTTGAATGGATGTGTCACAATACACCACGAAATCATCTGTTCCCTCTGGCAGTGCCAATATCGGTGCACTACAGAGTTTCTGTTTTAATAGCTGAAAAGCCGCCTCTTGACTTTCACCCCATTTGTATGTCGTTCCTTTGTGGGTTAAAGCTGTGAGAGGTTGTGCAATCTTAGAAAATCCCTCTATGAATCGTCGGTAATATCCTGCTAACCCCAGAAATTGCCTTATCTCGCTCGGTGTTTTGGGTATAGCCCAATTCTTTATCGCCACAATCTTGGAAGGATCAACATGTATACCCTTCTCATTAACGATATGACCTAGGAACTGCACTTCGCGTATCAAAAAGTCACACTTAGAGAATTTAGCGTACAGTTGCTCATTCTTTAGTAATTCCAAGATTAATCGTAGATGCTCTTCATGGTCCTCCTTGGTCTTAGAGTATATCAGTATGTGATCGATAAACACTAACAAACTGGTCGAGATAAGGTTTGCACACGAGATTCATGAGGTCCATGAACACCGCAGGTGCATTAGTCAACCCAAAAGGCATGACCAAGAACTCGTAATGACCATAACGAGTACGGAATGCGGTTTTGGAGATGTCTTCCTCACGGACTCTGAGTTGATGATAACCAGACCTCAAGTTGATCTTCGAATAATAGCTTGATCCCTGAAGCTGATCAAACAAATCGTCGATACGAGGTAGAGGGTATCGGTTCTTGACTGTGACTTTGTTTAACTCTCTATAATCGATGCACATTCGAAACGTGCCATCTTTCTTCTTAACAAAAAGAACAGGGGCTCCCCAAGGTGATGTGCTAGGTCGAATAAAGCCCTTATCTAAAAGCTCCTGAAGTTGTGATGACAACTCCTGTAGTTCGTTTGGTGCTAATCGATAAGGTGCTCTAGCAATCGGGGCTGCGCCCGGAGTCAGTTCAATTTGGAATTCCACTTGACGATGAGGTGGTAGTCCAGGAAGATCCTCTGGAAACACCTCTGGAAAGTCTCGTACCACGGGAATGTTTTCTATTTTTCTTTCCTCTGGTTGCTTATCGGTGACGAGTGCCAGAATAGCCAAACTGCCTTTTCGCAATGACTTTTGTGTTTTCATGTAAGAGATAATGCCCATCACTGTACCACTCCTATCACCTCAGACTGTAAGGATTTCGTCACTAACAGGGATTCGTATGATTTTCTCGTGACATATGACTTCCGCTTGCTTATTAGAGAGCCAATCCATGCCTACCACAACGTCGAAACTTCCAAGTGTAACAGGCATAAGATCTGTAGCGAAAGTATGACCAGCGAGTTCTATCTTACAGTCTCTAAGGATGTGTGTTACATGGATTTGTTTAACGTCGGCCAATTCTACGGTATATTTGGACTCTAAGGCAGAAGGAATATCGCTTAGAAGACTATAGAACTTTAAGGATATGAAACTCCTATCGGCTCCAGTATCAAACAATACTGTAGCGAAACATCCATTGACAGAGAACCTACCAGTAATAGTTGTAGGGTCATTTAGAGCCTCACCTGAGCCAATGACGAAGGCTATCCCTTTGGCTCCATTATTGTTACCACCGTTTCCATCATTATTGTTGTTGTTGCCTTGATTGTTGTTTTGACCATTTCCATTACCGTTTTTCCTCAGCTACGGGCAGTTTCGCCTATAGTGCCCTTCTTTCCCACACTCAAAGCAACCCTTTGGAGTCTCATGATGTTGCTGTGGATTCCTAACCAAATCACCACGGCAGTACTTGGCTAAATGTCCCATTTTGCCACACCGTTGACACTTGAAATTGTCACATCTTCCCACGTGATGATAGTTGCACCGCGTACACCTCGGCTATTTACCACCGTAACTGCTCGATCCTTGATTGTTCGAGGCTGACTGGTTGAAATTACGATTGTTGTCGAACCTCCTGTGTTGTTGTTGCGGTGGTTGTTGCTGAGATTGATGTTGACCACCGGACGATGATGCTCTATTGTTGTTGTTGTTGGTGTTGGAGGCATCCCACTTCCTCTTGTTGTCGGCTGTTTCGTCGCGTTGCTCTCGTGCGGTCATGCGTCCACTAAGCGTTTGGTAACCGTCCATCAAACTGGTAATCGACACTTTCTTCCATACAAAACCTCGAAAGGTGCTGCCTGTATGCTAGTGTGATAACTGTTATTATAGGAGAATTCCACCAAAGGCAGGTGAACTTCCCAGTTGTTCCCGAAGTCAATCACACAAGCACGCAACATATCATCCAAAGTCTGTATGGTGCGCTCACTCTGTCCGTCGGTTTGTGGATGATAAGAAGTACTCATATCCAATCGTGTACCCAGAGATTTCTACAGTGATTGCCAGAAGTGTGACGTGAAACGAGCATCGCGATCAGAGATAATTGAGATTGATACGACGTGTCTCGAAACGATTTCCTTAAGATACAATCGGATTAGTTTCTCCATCTTATCCGTTTCCTTGATTGCGAGGAAGTGAGCGGACTTGGTCAACCGATCCACAATGACCCAGATTGTGTCACAACCAGTATTAGTCCGAGGTAATTTCGTGATAAAATCCATAGAGATTTGTTCCCATTTCCACATCGGTATCTCGGGTTGTTGTAACAGTCCAGATGGTTTTTGGTATTCCACTTTGACTTTTGAGCAGGTCAAACATTTACTCACATACGTAGCTACATCTGCCTTCATGTTAGGCCACCAATAGTGCGCCTTTAGATCATGATACATCTTGTCAGATCCAGGATGTATAGAGTATTTAGACTTGTGTGCTTCGCTCATAACCAAATCCCTCAGATCTCCATAAACAGGCACCCAAAGTCTATCCATGAAGTACCGAATTCCATCTTCTTTCTCTACCAATTGTTTATCCATTTCCCGTAATGACTCAGAAACAATGTTTTCCTCTTTCAAGGCTTCTATTTGTGCTTCCTTAACTTGTTCAGGCAAATGGGTACTGATCGTGAGTTGCAAGGCTCGCACCCGCCTGGGTTTAACTGTTTCTTTTCGGCTTAAGGCATCAGCAACTACGTTCGCCGTTCCAGGATGGTACTTGATAGCGCAATCATAATCATTCAGAAGCTCTACCCAACGTCGTTGCCTCATATTCAACTCCTTTTGCTCAAAGATGTGCTGAAGACTCTTGTGATCGGTGTAGATAGTTCATTTGGTACCGTACAAGTAATGTCTCCAAATCTTCAAGGCAAAAACTACTGCACCCAATTCCAGGTCATGGGTGGTATAGTTCTTCGCGTGAACCTTCAGTTGTCTCGAGGCGTAAGCTATCACTTTGTCGCGTTGCATCAGGACACAACCCAATCCTTGAATGGATGCGTCACAATACACCACGAAATCATCTGTTCCCTCTGGCAGTGCCAACATCGGTGCAATACAGAGTTTCTGTTTTAATAGCTGAAAAGCCGCCTCTTGACTTTCACCCCATTTGTATGTCGTTCCTTTGTGGGTTAAAGCTGTGAGAGGTTGTGCAATCTTAGAAAATCCCTCTATGAATCGTCGGTAATATCCTGCTAACCCCAGAAATTACCTTATCTCGCTCGGTGTTTTGGGTATAGCCCAATTCTTTATCGCCACAATCTTGGCAGGATCAACATGTATACCCTTCTCATTAACGATATGACCTAGGAACTGCACTTTGCGTATCCAAAAGTCACACTTAGAGAATTTAGCGTACAGTTGCTCATTCTTTAGTAATTCCAAGACTAATCGTAGATGCTCTTCATGGTCCTCCTTGGTCTTAGAGTATATCAGTACGTCATCGATAAACACAATAACAAACTGGTCGAGATAGGGTTTGCACACGCGATTCATGAGGTCCATGAACACCGCAGGTGCATTAGTCAACCCAAAAGGCATGACCAAGAACTCGTAATGACCATAACGAGTACAGAATGCGGTTTTGGAGATGTCTTCCTCACGGACTCTGAGTTGATGATAACCAGACCTCAAGTCGATCTTTGAATAATAGCTTGATCCCTGAAGCTGATCAAACAAATCGTCAATACGAGGTAGAGGGTATCGGTTCTTGACTGTGACTTTGTTTAACTCTCTATAATCGATGCACATTCGAAACGTGCTATCTTTCTTCTTAACAAAAAGAACAGGGGCTCCCTAAGGTGATGTGCTAGGTCGAATAAAGCCCTTATCTAAAAGCTCCTGAAGTTGTGATGACAACTCCTGTAGTTCGTTCGGTGTTAATCGATAAGGTGCTCTAGCAATCGGGGCTGCGTCCGGAGTCAGTTCAATTTGGAATTCCACTTGACGATGAGGTGGTAGTCCAGGAAGATCCTCTGGAAACACCTCTGGAAAGTCTCGTACCACGGGAATGTTTTCTATTTTCTTTCCTCTGGTTGCTTATCGGTGACGAGTGCCAGAATAGCCAAACGGCCTTTTCGCATTGACTTTTATGCTTTCATGTAAGAGATAATGCCCATCACTGCATCACTCCTATCACCTCGGACTGTAAGGATTTCATCACTAACAGGGATTCGTATGATTTTCTTGTGACATATAACTTCCGCTTGCTTATTAGAGAGCCAATCCATGCCTACCACAACGTCGAAACTTCCTAGTGTAACATGCATAAGATCTATAGCGAAAGTATGACCAACGAGTTCTATCTTACAGTCTCTAAGGATGTGTGTTACATGGATTTGTTTAACGTCAGCCAATTCTACGGTATATTTGGATTCTAAGGCAGAAGGAATATCACTTAGAAGACTATAGAACTTTAAGGATATGAAACTCCTATCGACTCCAGTATCAAACAGTACTGTAGCGAAACATCCATTGACAGAGAACCTACTAGTAATAGTTGTAGGGTCATTTAGAGCCTCACCTGAGCCAATGACGAAGGCTCTCCCTTTGGCTCCATTATTGTTACCACCGTTTCCATCATTATTGTTGTTGTTGCCTTGATTGTTTTGACCATTGCCATTACCGTCTTTCCTCAGCTGCGGGTAGTTTCGCCTGTAGTGCCCTTCTTTCCCACACTCAAAGCAACCCTTTGGAGTCTCATGAGGTTGCTGTGGATTCCTAACCAAATCACCACGGCAGTACTTGGCTAAATGTCCCATTTGCCACACCGTTGACACTTGAAATTGTCACATCTTCCCACGTGATGATAGTTGCACCGCGTACACCTTGGCTGTTTACCACCGTAACCGCTCGATCCTTGATTGTTCGAGGCTGACTGGTTGAAATTACGATTGTTGTCGAACCTCCTATGTTGTGGTTGCGGTGGTTGTTTCTGAGATTGATGTTGACCACCTGACGATGATGCTATATTGTTGTTATTGTTGGTGTTGGAGGCATCCCACTTCCTCTTGTTGTCGGTTGTTTCGTCGCGTTGCTCTCGTGCGGTCATGCGTCCACTAAGCGTCTGGTAACCGTCCCGCATTTGGTAATACCCCTCCAAGGTCTTACCATGATGCTCCTCGAGTGCATCCAGCTGGTGTCGTAGCGTGTACACCTCGTGCTGTAGTGTACAGACATCGCTCGTGAGTCGCCGGACCCGGTTTTGTTCCGTGTCCAGTGCTGCCACCAATGCAGCAATCACCTGCTCATTGGACTGTACCGTCCGTGGAAGTGAAGGTAACGGTTGCTCGGTGTTGGTCCTAGTTCTAGGTCTCGGTGTTGGTACACGTTCCCTATACATGAGGTGATCTACGAACTCAGGGTAGAAACTCCAGTCTTGCCGAGGGTCGTGTTCAGGTGGCACAAACGATTGATCCCAGTCAAACTCTCCTTGTGGGTAGTCTAAACGAGGCCAGTCAAGTCCATCGTCAGGTACTGGTCCAGGAGGTGGGGACTCTGATCGGGTGGGTAATGCTGGTCGTTTACCAGGTGCTCTCGATGAAGATGCCATACTGTAGAGAGTGTGATTTGTGTATGCCAATGAGTATACAGTAGAAAAATCAGGAACAAGTAATTAACTAACTGTGTGCGGTTATAGTCTAGTGTGTATGCAACCTAGTTCTCTATAACCAATGGCTCTGATACCAATCTGTCACACCCTCAAAATCCACGTGCGGAGTTTTACCGCGAGGCGTGTGAACAAACCAGGATCACAGTCAACAATTACTCGGAACGACTCTATATGCTACGTTTAAGATAAACCAAACCAGAGTTCAAACTTTAAAATTCATGCGGAAACGTAAAGTAAATAAAACAAACCCAAAATATAAAAATATGTAACATGGCAAAACATACGCCAACCAACTGTTTAAAACCCAAAATGTAAAGACAAGTAATGCGTTTATAGTCTATGTCTCAAAATGCATGCTCGACCCGTGCAGTGCTCCTATTGGCAATCCGGATTAACGACCTGAGAATAGCATACTAAAAGAGTCAACACAATGGTGGTGAGTTCAAGAGTTTGCGTATAAACATAACAGTTTATCAATAGTGTATAAATAAGCATGTGCATTGTAATAGATAGCTAGTCCATTAACAAATTGATATTAATACATAGTGATTTCGACATTGAAGCTGACTGTGTTATGTTTGCCTCCCGTCACGACTTCACCATATCGTGACAAATAATCATAGGACAAATTGCACCCGGTTGACCTCGAGTCACACAGGTGTGGCTCGTCAGACCCAGTAGTACTACCCAAATTTCCCCGCTATTCAATATTAACAATTCGAAAGTGTGAGGACTTTATCATGGTAAACAGCACCATATTAATATCATACACATCTTAAATATAAAAAACGTTTGTAACATTACCAGTATGCTATCTCCCCCAAAAGAGATTTAGTAAAACAGTGGGGCATGAACTCACCTGATACGCGTATTGTGTACTAGAGTTTACTTGAAAGACAAAGTGAACAGTCAACCCTCAGAGGCTACCTAGATCACGTAAGTACATGAGTTTGTGTAAACAGTGAATATGAGAAACCCTAAGTGCACCATAACCAAGGACTCAAGGTTTTAGAAGAATAGACATGTTTGACCCAGTTGACCCGTTTGACCCGTTGGTGACATTATGTGTTGTAAACCATTTAAACAGACATGAGCATATATCATACAAGTCATGTAAGGTCTTAGTATCTAGCATACTCAGTGTGTTCATAACACAACTAGTGTATCATATAACAGGTTAGATCATCCATAACCTACTTATATAACCTATAATCATGATTTAGCACATATGGGTCAAAATAGATAATCTACCAAATAATCATCCATACTAATCACAACACATTCAATATGTCCAATACATACCACATACATCAATATGATCAATTTCCAGTCCCAAACATGATGTCCTAGTTACTAATCAACATACCAAACCATACATGATCATCAAAGTGCATAAATCACCCAATAACCTACTAAACATTCCATACAACCCAAATCTCAGATTCTAACATATTAGGCATCCACAACAAGCATTCTAGCATGATCCTAATGTCATGAACATGTCAAATTTCCAATATCCAATGTTCATCCAAAATAAAGTTTCCATTTTGGGAAAGTTTATCCCAAAACCTACTAAACACCCAATGAACATACAATTCATCAATAATATACTATTTCAAGCTCATAACAACATCCAAGCATGATCAACAACATCAAACCAACCTAATTCATCAATTTATATCTAAAAAGTTTCTACTTTTGGCAATATATGAACAACAACATCCAACCTAAGATTTCTAGCATTCATAGCATCAATCTAGCATTCATATCATAATTCCAATGTTCATACAACATCATTAACACCCTAATAACACCAATTCATCCTTGAATTATCAAGTTCATACACAAAAGTTACTATTTTTAGTAACCTATGAACAAAGTTCTCAATTCACCAATTTCTTGTATGATTCATGTTTCCTAGCATTCATACTAACTAATTAACATCCCAACAATATCAAACAACAATCAATTCCACAAAAGCCCTAAAATTTTCGAATTAGGGTTCATGTTCATCAAGTTTCATAATCAATCAATCAAAAGTGTTGTTTTCTTGCATAATCAACTCTAAACAACATACATACAACGTAACTAACATGTGAACAACATCAAAACATCAAAATTTCAGCCTATTGAACATCAATTTCGCAGCCTAAGGTTCGGCCATATCAAGAATCCCACAAAACATCAAGACTAACCTTTAATTCAAGTGTGTACTTGTTAATGAAGGTCCAATTCGCGTTCTATGGCTTGAAATCGAACAAAACCATGAAGATTTGAGGGTTCTTTGCTGAAAAACGCAGAGAAGAGGGCTGGAGATGGCTGCAGGTCGGTCATGGGTGTTTGGGTGGGGTTTGGGTTGTTTTATTTTAGCCAACTTACATTTATACCCCTCTAAACTTGCATTTTGTTATTTTTATAAAAATTAAGTTTTTAACTATTTGTAATGTGTTTTTAACTTAATAATATTAACATATAAACTAATGGTAACCCTTAGATATTTTATTTTGTAAAAACACAAGACATACGAAATAACACGCGCGTTTCCGCGTTACGCGATAAAATTCCCGAATAGTCTTTAAATCGCGTAAACACATAAGCATAACACAATAATCCTCTAATCAAGTAGATTATTATTAAATTAACATTATTAATTATTATTAGGTCACCAACGTCAAACGACAACTAGTGTGTGCTTACGACGCGTGTATGTAAAACTTAACTGAACTAACAGAGTTTGGTAACGGAAAATCACCGGATGTCACATCTTGTGGTCATATGACAAGACTTAACAAATTCAGATCACTTATTACTTTTTGTTTTATATTTTTCAATAAATAATCAGAAATTTCTGTTGCTAAATAAATACTATAAGTTATTTTTTAAAAAAGGTTATCGGATTCTAATAGTTTCAACATTTATTTATTGGATGGAATTAATTCAAACTCAGGTGTTGTATATAGACACTCCCAACTATTATTTTATTTATCCTCCAACGTTCTCTTACTGACAAAAGTTAGGCCCGTTAGTTTTTTTATGTGAACTCCTTATGTTGCTAAAATACAAGTAAAATTTGAAATCTATCATCAGATCTGTTAACCTAAAACTACTGCACATTAAAAACCAGTGAATATTCGCCTCCTGACATAAACCACTTGACTCGTTGGAGATAGATTTTCAGGTGACGATGGAAACTAGACATCAGGAGACTAACCTGATGAAGGCTAGGCGACGACAGAGTTGAAAATAAGTTCAAAGTTGTCACATTTCATAAAAAAATAAATAAAATTTAACATAATGTTAACTTTTAGTTAGTAAGGGATTGTTGAAGGAAAATAAGCTCGGTTAGAAATGTTATATATTTTCTGAGTTGAGATTAATCTTGGTTAATAAATAAAATTTGAGATTATTAAAATCTAATAATCTCTTTTTTTATAACGAAATAATACCCTACATTCACTCTCTCTGTATATAAAATGGGAAAATTATGTATCTAACAAAGCTGCTCAACATTCTTTTCCTCAGGACACAAATTTATTCTCACTAGAAGCATAAATGAAGAAAAAGAAACTGAACCAATCATGATCAAACTTACAATAACCCCAAAAGGGTTTCTAAAAAATAAAACTCCAAATAAATAAGTAATCGATCTTATATAAAAATGAAAGAAGATTTTGTCTTACAAACATCAAGCTGCAAACAAATGTCTTCCTATCCGTACAAAACTTATGCTCATCGACAAAACTGGAACAACAACGGTGATATATCTCCAAAAGTAGAACATGCCAACATGCTTGATGGCAAAAACTATCTTGTGGGGCCGTAGGGCGAACTCCTACATGTGAAACCATATTCACATATCACAATTCACATCGATCGTCAAGAAAAACGATTGAAGTTAACATTTTCTTCCTTGAGGCGATCGTTTCACGCTTGAGTTATAATCCTTTTATTCTCCAAAATCAGGGATTTGGTTATGTCATAAGGTAATTATGTTAGTGTGTTGAGATGACATTCTTGTGGAATCCCATTAGGGAAGCGATTAAAGTCATTGCAGTAGTTGTATACCATGTGATTGCGTTTAACCAATTTCAGCATCTCAGTGCTACTCAAATCCAATTCTTTTTGTTTATACCAATCATGATTCACAGATTTTGAATTCCCTGAAGTGCAAGCAGACTGACCATTCATCCAAACACAGCCTCGAGCCTTATAATTCCGCAACCATGTTACAATGGAGCTTCGGTCCAGTTTACTTTAACTGCCCCGCCTCTCGTAGCCCATTGATCCCCATTCCATAGGCTCGCGTACACCTTCATCGGCGACTCGTTTATGTATGGAACCCCACTTGATTCCAGGTTTTTGAACACTCTAATGGGCGTCCCATCTATATAAATTCTAAACAAACAAGAGGTGATATTTTAGTTTCTGAGGTTAAAAAGTGGGAAATTACTTTAGTTGCATAAGATATGGATTAGATTAAACTTACACAATCATAAAAGGGTTCCATGTAATCGTATACGTGTGGAAACTTGTGGGATCAAACCAAAGGTGAAATTGTTGTTCTCTATCACCCTTTCCTTTTGTGTATATGTTTGTATGAAGAGTGTAAGGGTCACCCGTTAGATTTCCCAAGAACTCTAGATCTATCTCATCACGATTATCACCTTCTGATCCTACCTTTACAAAAGTAAATTATCCATCTTTTACCCATTTTAATTTTAATTAGTAAGACAAAAAAAAAAAAGAAAAAAAAAACAAGACAACTAAACAAACCACCACTAAAATATTACGTATGATCGACGAATTTATACCAGGATACGACCCGTCAGTAATTTAACGAACGAATTGAACCTATGACCATAAAAAAATTTAGATTACCAATTGTTAATCGGTTATCCGTCAGAAAATCACTACTCACGATTGAATTTCCAACGGACCAATTGAAATCAATAAAACAATAAAAGACAATGGAAAAGTAAATAACATGCAGGTAATCCGTCAGCTATCAAGTATTCTAACGGACGGTTTCTGACAGATTTTCACCGATAGATTACCGACCAGGCACTCTTTCACGGGCTATGGATTTATCCGTATGTTAAAGATGTTCGTGTTGTAGTGACTTACATAAAAAGCTGTAACTGTGCCAGCAGAGTTTCCTGGAATAAGTTTGATTTGCACGTCGATTCTTGAAAAGAGATACGCCCTCTTTGATTGGATCCCCGAACCAGAATATTCATCAAGAGACAACATCAACACTTTTCCGTTCTTAATAATGTTTCCTCGGCCATTGCCCCACAATATGTCGAAATCTCGGTAGAAATTTGTAGCTAACACAAATTTCAAACAACTCAAGATTAGGACAGATGTCAAGTATAGCATACACTTGGTACTAAATGGAGTAGACATCGTTACGTGTTTTGTGTTATTACAATTAAAGTGTTCGAAATTTGACCCATTTATATAGGAGTGTAGAGTGCTAAAAATTGTAATTTAGTTGGTTAGTATGAAAAAGATTGAAACCTTCAGCCTTATTTTTCTGAATCATTGACATTACATTAGACGCATATGTTGTTAATTAGTTAGAACTATATATATAACAAAACACGTTAGTCTAGTATCATTTATCATTACTATTCCGTATCATTTATCATTACTATTCCGTAATGTATATAAAGAAGGGAAGCGGTTGATCGACTTACATGCGTTAAAAATCGTGTCGAGCATAACTAAAAGGTGACATTTTTACTTCAGGCAAAAGGCATAACCGTCCATATGTAATACGCACCTGATATACATAATTACGTGAAAGGGTACATGATCAATTACACATTTTTATAACTATTCAAAAATCATATAAACAATTACATGATCACATACCACGTACATAATTATGTACTTATGTACAAAGTACATAACTACGTATCATCTTAAAATCTTAAAAAAAAACTATAGCAATGTTGTGATCAAATCATAGATAATAACATTCTCTATATTATGATAATTTTTTGTTAAAAATAATGTAACATATGAAAATTATTAGGGGGCTTTTTGATTCACACAATGTGTTGAATTGAAAAAAAAAATAGGTGAGGAATTTTATATTTCCAAACAATTTGCAATATGAAAGAATTAGAATCTATCAAAGGATTTAAAATTGAAATACATTTTACAAACAAAACAATTGAATTTAATTTTATCACTCATTGCAACCAAGCATCATAGCTAACTGTGCTCGCCATGGGCAAACAACCCCGCCTTCAACCGCGCCCATAACCAATTGCAACCGTAGTTAAGAAATGACATTCGCCGCTGACCTCGCCCGCTACTAACAATTAACCGACAATTGCCGACACCTCAACGCCTACCGCTGATAAGCTACTGCTCCCACCCATAACAACCGATGTCACCGCAGATCATGCTCCGGCTGAAAATCGCAGTCAACCACCGCCAATTATCGAGTGACGGTCGATTGTGGGCGGGGTCAGCTACGGCAGTAGGCGTGGTTGGCAGACGATCAATTGTCGACGAACGAGGGCGGTCGGCCAACTGCAACCGTTAGTTGGTAGTGATGGTGGTGTTGGATGGTGAAGACGGTGTAAGTGGTGTTCAACGTTAGAGTCGGTCGGGGGGGGGGGGGGGGGGGTTGGGGGGGGGGGTTGATGGTGATAGTTTTAGGTTGTCGGGGGTGGGGCAACAAGCAGAAGGTGGGTGGGTGGTCAAGCGGTTTTGGGCGCCGGCGGTGGAAAACAACAGTCGGTGGCTGCATTTAGCGGTGATCGAGGGGATTGGCATCGATGTTGGTCCGGCGGTTGGGGGAGGATTAGTGGTAAGACGGGGCGCCGTTTCCTGATGACAAACGCCGCCCCACCTTACCATGAAGGAGTTTCCATATCTTTTTATTGAATTTGTTCATAGTTTGAATGGATTTGAAATCCTTAATTTGAAAGAATATGATGAAATTAATTTAATTTTAATAATAATTTTTTTTCAATTAAATACGTGAAGAGTGATTATAATTTTAATTCCAACCAATTCTGTTACAAACATATTGACTAATGTAATTTATATTTCATTTACATTACATTCTTTTAAATTACTTCATACAAAATGCACTATTAGGTTATTTATAAAAACAAAAAATGATGGAAGGCGTTATATTTAACAAAAGGTTGTTATTCCTTTGTTTTATTGGTTCCAAATGCAACTTTATTTAACATATATTCTATTTATAAATTAAGATAACTTAATCTTAATTATTGCATTGTTTAGATCAATAGCTTAAATACTTCCCACCATTAGCACCATTTTAAAAATCTGTATATGATTATATATAGTACTAGATTTAGTGAACCCGTGTATTACACGAGTTGAATAAATAATATTAAATAGAATAAATTTTATTAATTATAAAATAATATATGATTTAAATTATATATAAGTAAGGAATATAAGTAATAAAACAATAACATCAACTTTAAAAATTTTTGTTTTTAACTTTTTTATTTTTCCAAAAAAATAAATTAAACATCTCGCTTAAAAACATGTTAAAAATGTAAAATTTAAAATATTTTGTGTTTAAAAAAAAGTATGATGTCTTAGAAAATTGTTTTAATAAAAATTTGTTTCTCTAGAAATAAACATCAAAAAGTATCTATTTCTAAATTTTTCTAAAAATAACTTTTAATTAAAAAAGAATTCAATAATATAATTAATAATTAATGGAGTTATTTATTAATGGAGTTATTTAATAAGAGAGAGAAGCGGGAAAATTTTGTTAAAAATGAATGTGGTGTTGTCATGTGACATCCCTAGTTATGTAATGTTGTCATGTGGCATCGTAGTTAACCTTTTATTAGAATAGGTAGATAAGGGTAAATAAAATAGAAAAAAAATCCTTAAAAAGAGTAAAAATAAATCTAGACCTCTCATCTGCAGACTAAAGAGCTTGTATTGCGCCAACGTCACACGGGGAATATTATATTCATTGAGGAGTACAATAGGGATTGCAACAATTATAGAACTTTCTCAAGTTCTTTTATTTTTTTAAAGTTTCATGATTTTTATACGGCATTATTATTTAGACAAATCAAATCATAATATCAAGTTTTATGTGTAATATGAGTATCAATTTGTTGTGTATTTTTAAAAATTTTATAAAAATCTAAGATCTCATAGGTTAGCTTAAAATAAAGGAAGGATTTGAATGATTTATTTCATAATTGATGAGATCTTGACTATGGATAATTTCACTCAAATTCGGTGCAAGAAACCCTATCAAAGCCTCAAAGACTTTCTCGGATTTGAAGCAATGATTTAAGCCTCTTTTTTAGCTTAAGGCATGGACGATTGCAATTAGGAAAACACAAGAAGGACATTGACGGGGAGCGAAAACCAAACTCCCATTCCTGAAGTATTCACCAATTTCATTTAACATTCAAAATTTTTTTCTTGTCTTTTCAAATTCAAGACTTCAGGTCAATTATCATCGATTTAGGTTTTTCATTCCCATTTTCATCATCTACATAGCTAAGTCATCAATATTATCAATTTGTTTATTTGGATCTCTAGTTTCATGTAATATGTCAAGTGTAAATTTACAATAACATAGCAGTAAGGCCCTGTTTGGTTGGGTCTGACCAGACCCGGTCAGACGTGAACGTCTGACTCGGTCAGACCTGGGGTGTTTGGTTGCTTGCCTCTTACCGACGAAGAGGTCTGACCGAAGCTCCTACCCGATCAGACCTCAACCCTAATCTGACCCGCGGTCAGACGTGAAGGTGCTTGCGGTGGTGCTTGCCGTGGCGGTGGTGCTTGCGGTGGTGGTCGGTGAGAACCGAGAGGACAGAACCGAGAGGTGAGGGTGGTCGGCGAGAACCGGTGGTGCTTGCGGTGGCGGTGGTGCTTGCGATGGTGGCGGTGGATGATGATGATGATTGTGGTTGTGGTGTTTGTATAAAACAGAGAGAGACGAAAGTGAGAGAGAGACGAAAGTGAGGGTGGTGATTGTGGTGTTTGGTTTGAGATGGTGGTGATTGGGTTTTTATTTTAAAAATTTTCCTTTTATAACCAAACACAATTATTCGTTCAGACCTCTTACTGGTTCAGATCTCTTACTGGTTCAGATCTCTTACTGGTTTAGACACTCTTATTCATTCAGTACTTATTTAATCTGATGTTGTCGAACAATCCTTAAGTAGGACAATTCACTGGTTGGACCCTAGATACCTATGAAACTGACCCATAATAACCGTTTCATCAATCGTCAAAGTCAACAGACTTAATATTCAAAAAGTACCTCAATAAAAAATAAATACAAAATAAATGAATAAAAAAACTTTATAAAAAATAATTATTAAAAGAAAAAAGTACATAAATGAAAGGAGGATTGGGACAAGGATCCATTGATCCACATCCTCACACTAATATTGTATTCATGACCGGTGCCTAGCGAAAAAAATATGTAGTGGATAAGGAGGGGGCTTTAATAATGATGACATGAACACATGTTTGTCTTTAAATACTACTACATAATAGTTAAAGGAGCTTTAAATCTGAAAAACTTTAAACCTTTAACGGTCTCTAAACACAACCTTGACTATATTATTGCATCAATAAGTATTCAAACATTAGTAAATCACTACATTTGATTTATAGAGAATTTAGGAAATGTTTTTTTATTTTTAATTGGCACTTAGGTGACATTTTAACTAAACAAGCACTATATATTATTTTAACTTAATGGGTTATCTCCTGTAACAAATTCACAAGGAAATCGTTACCCATCCGTCCACATCTCAATTGACGTTATAATTCCCCCCAACCTTTCATTCCAACTTGACAATCAGATCTTAATCTCTCTCGATGTTTTGTTTTCTAGCTACAGTTTCGCCATCACAAATAGTCGATCACAAATAGTCGAGAACATTGTAACCAAGAGAAGGTTTGGCAATAGTTGTCCCACTCTTTGATCCACTTGGTTCCACTGCTGACGTAAGATAATTTTATCCTCTCCTAATCACATTGGTTCATAAACCCTTTACTCGATGCTTAAATGATGTTATTTAGGAAGATGGCTACCGTAGCCAGTTATGAAAATAAATGGCTAGAAGATAAGGAGATACACACATAGGATGATGGTTAATGTGATCAATATATAAAATATCACTAATAAATTAAGGGTCCTTTATTTAGACACCCCCAGATATTAAATCAACACCCCTGCACCCTATACGCCACGTATGGGTCCATACGCGGCGTATAAGGTTGGTTGTTGATTTGACATTTTATACCCTATACGCCGCGTATGGATCCATACGCGGCGTATAGGGTGGGTTTTTGATTTGACGTTTTATACCCTATACGCGGCGTATGGAACCATACGCGGCGTATAGGGTATTATTGTCGGGCTCTTGGCTGAGATTAAACAACCTATACGCCGCGTATGGACCCATACGCGGCGTATAGGTTATGGTGTTTATTTTTTGTGTTATTTTAACGTATATTTTTCTAAAGATTTTTGCGTATAAATTTTGCGTATAAGTTATATTTTATAACTCATTAACCGACCATGTATGTACGTATATTTTTTATGTTATTTTAATGTATATGTACGTACGTATGTATGTACGTACGTACGTACGTACGTACGTACGTACGTACGTACGTACGTACGTACGTACGTACGTATGTATGTATGTATGTATGTATGTATGTATGTAGGTGTGTATGTATGTCTGTATGTATGTGTGTATGTATGTACGTGTGTATGTATGTACGTATGTATGTATGCATGTATGCATGTATGTATGTATGTATGTATGTATGTATGTATGTATGTATGTATGTATGTATGTATGTATGTATGTATGTATGTATGTATGTATGTATGTATGTATGTATGTATGTATGTATGTATGTCTCTGTGTGTGTGTGTATGTATGTATGTATGTATGTATGTACGTATGTATGTATGTACGTATGTATGTATGTACGTATGTATGTATGTACGTATGTATGTATGTACGTATGTATGTATGTACGTATGTATGTATGTACGTATGTATGTATGTACGTATGTATGTATGTACGTATGTATGTATGTACGTATGTATGTATGTACGTATGTATGTCTCTGTGTGTGTATGTATGTATGTATGTGTTTATGTATGTATGTATGCATGTATGTGTATGTATGTATGTATTTATGTATGTATGTATGTACGTATGTATGTCTGTGTGTGTGTGTATGTGTCTGTATGTATGTGTGTATGTGTGTGTATGTATGTGTGTATGTATGTATGTGTGTCTGGGTAAGTTATATTTTACAACTCATTAACCGACCATTTAAATATTAATTAAGTAATAAAACATATAAAATAAAATAAACTGATAATAAACATATAAGATAAACATAAACTGATAATATAAATAACAAAGTTTTTAAAATACATAACAAAATAAAAACTACAATGCTATAAAAACTACGACGAGTCTGGGTAATGTCGAGGCGGTGGCAACTCCGGAGGATCAATACCAGCAGCACGGGCTCGCGCAATCTCTAGCTGAACGTGCCACTCCATAAGATCCTCAACTCGATCGAGCCGACGACTCTACTGCCGTAAACTCGTAGAAATGTCCTGCATAAATGTCTCCATACGTGCAGGCAGCCTTACATCTCTATAAATATGTCGAGGGAACTGTGGCTGAGGTAGCGGTTGATGTGGCTGAGGTGGCGGCTGATGTGGGCTGCTCGTCGGGTGGTGGCTGATCATGCGGAATATGCTCGTGCTGCTGTTGTGGATCCTCAATGTCGAGCTGCTGAACAGGTGTTGGCTGCCAGATATCCCCGGGTCGAAGAGAGAATCGTATGCCACCCGGAAACTGGCGTATAATATGCATGCCGAATAGCGTACGACGATCTAATCTGACCGGCTCGATCGGCGGAGATACGTCAACAAGATGCCGAGGAAGATAACCTAAAGCTCGGGCAATCACCGTGATGTACGCGCCGCCGTACACCGCTCCTCGCTTCTGGCGATGATAATACGAAGCAAAATACTCCGCCAAACATCTCGCCAGGTTGCACCTGGTCCCCGTAAGCAAACAGTATAAGTAAAATAAGTCGGGAATGGTACACCACTCCCGACTCTTGCCACGTCCCGTGATGGACGTGGCGATCATACGATGCAAGTAACGAATGAGAGGATCTCTAATGCCAGTGACCCTGCCCTTAGTCCTCTGAAAAGGACCTCCGGCAATCTGAGGCCACCACTCTCTCAATCGACTCTCCTCCATCTCAGTAATACCTCGGTGAATAGAGGGGTAACAGTCTCCGGCTCAAAATAAAGCCCCGAGAGAACGGCAAACTGCTCAATGGACATCTGATGTGCATGTCCACAAAGCATAAACGAAATCTCGGAGCGCTCATCATCCTCCTCCATCTCATCAGGACGAATATAAGTAAATGTGGATAAAAACTCCATAGTCAGCTCACGGTAAGACGGTAAAAACGCGATCTCAAATAGACGACTCCATGGCGTACCGTCTCTGATAATACCAGCAAGTCTATCGCGCTCTCCGAGCTCGGCCATAACCTCCCAATCGACGGCCGTTTGATGACCGATCTTCATACGTATAAAATTTGAGCACTTAGCGTGCTCAATGGAACCGGCCTCAAACTGCAGCCAAGGATGATCAGCAATAAGGTCAACAACGTCAGCTTCAACATCAGAATCGAAAGACATATCTGCATAAGAAAACAAATAGGTCAAAAACAACGTATAGGTCAACCACCCCCACTATACGCCGCGTATAGAGCTATACACTACGTATAGGGTACCCACGTATGGGTCATAAGCCACGTATAGGTCAACCCCCTATACGCCGCGTATAGACCTATACGCCGTGTATAGGGTACCCACGTATGGGTCATAAGCCACGTATGGGTCACCCCCCTATACGTCGCGTATAGAGCTATACGCCGCGTATAGGGTACCCACGTATGGGTCTTCTTCCCCAACTATAGAACTATACGCTGCGTATAGCCCTATACGCGGGGCTGAAGTAGCGTATAGTTCATACTACCAGTTTTTAAATCACCCATTATAAGGCCTAAAACACTACTTTAACGTTTAAATCAGTGAACGATTAACATAATAATGATGTAGGAACAATAATACATACCTGGATGTAGAAAAATCGACGAACAATACGTGTAGTATAGGCTATACGAGAGAGTTTTTTTAAAGTGTGTGTTAAGTGAGAAAGGATTAAAAGATATAGTGGTCCCAAGGATCTATACGCCGCGTATGGGTCCATACGCGACGTATAGCTTATATACTTTTTTTAAATTTTCCGACCTATACGTGGCGTATGGTCCTATACGCCCCGTATAGTAGACTGATGTGACGTGGAATGTCAGACATTAATGACGCATTAATGGTCGATAGCTATACGCCGGACATGGGCCGCGTATGGACCCATACGCGACGTATAGGGGGTGTCGATTTAAAATAACGAGTGTCTATTTATTAGTACCCTAAATTAATCAGACCACATGGTTTGAACCATCATAATTAATAGGAACATGATTGATTGAATAAGAAAAGTATGGTTGATTTGGAGTTTGCATAAAATTTTGTTCCATTGATGTAAATGCTTAAAGCTAGATGAATATTTATGTTAGTTTCCATGAAAACAAGGGAGATCTAGCCCATAAATTATATACATACCCATCTAGTAATTTGATAAAGATTTAAACAAATGATACGAATGTATATAAATATGATTATCTAACGAGTCATTGATTCGTATGAGTAATATTTTTAAAAATTTAAATATTTTAATTGTAGTTAATCACTCAAAAGATAACAACAATATGTTAACATAAAATATAAGTATTGTCGAGCTTGAACTGAATCTCGATCCTTCATCGGGTCAAATTGACACTTGGCGGCATACGCATTAGGATGTAATTAATGTTGATATCTACATATGCGACTGAATATATTTAAGTTTTACTTGCTCATTTATACCGCTAGATATTCGTTATTTGGTAAACAATAAATTTATTCTACTTGTCTTCTATTTTCGTTAACAAGAAGATATGACTAAGTTGAGAAACTAATATTCTATTGAGTCGATGAGCGACAAGTCATTATTGAGAAGATCTTTAATTGGATAAAGCTTTGATCATTTGCATGGGTGGCGACATGATTCAGATATTAATTTGCTAGTAACATCGTGGCTACTACTCAGAATTCAAAATGCATTGCTTACGACAGACTAGTGTATGAACTTGAAACACTGAAAGGCAAATGTGTAATTTTGAAACAAAGACTAACCGAGAGGAATATCATACCTTCTCCACCAACACTACAAGATATTTTGTTCTTTAGCCACACTGTACATGTAAGTAAAAATCTATTATGTGTTAGTAGTTATCTTTACCAACACATAAACTAAGTTGTCATAATGTGTAGACTTGTGACTAGAGGTATTGATCACTAACCATACACAGTTATATGTAAATATATAACACATTATGCATATACATATATGTGGGACTAAAACTAACAAATATGTTGTATTAGATGTATAAAGGTTTGTTTGGATGCCGGTAGACGTGGCAGATACATATATGTGGTACTTGACGTTATACCATGAGAAAATTTATGTGATGTGAATATATAACACATTACACATACACATATTTGTGTGACTAAAAATAATATATAGTGATAATACGTGTCCAAATATATATGTGAATAAAAGTAGTATATGTGTGGTAAAAGTAGTGAATATGTTATTTATTTTAATATGCGTTGAAAGAAATATCGATGTGTCGGTAGAAATAGATTTATGTGTACACATTAACCATGATATATGTAGGTAAAAATCTTAAATACATACTAACAAGTAAAAAAAAAGAGAACATAAATGTGACCAAATTACCATTCTTAATTAAAATATTGAAATAACATTGTTCAAACCACAAAAGGGAAGCACTAGCTATAGAAAATGAAGTATCTAAACCAACATATTGAAATCTATTCGTAAGTCACTACGAGTTTATTAAAAAATATTGTTACATTCTGGCGGAAGCGTGAAATGTTTGGGTGTGACTTTTCGATTCTGAACACGTTGATTATAATAATATACAATCGCAACAATTAACTAGACATATCTTTCGTTAATTATATCATAGGATTATAAAATACAAAATTGTCTAACAATTAGACTTCTACATTAGTTAGTAATCCTAAATCAAAAGATACATCATAGTCCTTTCATATTATCTTCCAGCTAGTAATGGACGTGAACGTTCACAAAATTGTCTGCATAGCTTTTCTGTCGATCACGGACTGCTTTCAACCTGTTTTAATCTCAGTGATTTTATCCGTGGTTTCTTGGATTAGTTCAGGACCTGTGAGTTGTCTATCACCTATTTCATTCCAACATAGAGGTGACCTACATTTCTTCCATATAAAGCCTCAAATGGTGTGAACCCAATACTAGAATGATAACTATTATTGTATGAAAATTCTATTAATGGTAAATGACTATTCCAATTTCCACCAAAGTCTATAGCACAAGCTCTTAACATATCTTCTAGGGTTTGTATTGTTCTTTCTTTTCTATTTAAAGCATCAGCAACTACATTTGCCTTACCTGGGTGATACTTAATTTTACAGTCGTAGTCACTTAATAACTCTACCATCTTCTTTGCCTCATGTTTAACATTTTCTTATCAAAAATGTGTTGCAAACTTTTGTGGTCCGTATATATTATACACTTAGTCCCATATAAGTAATGTCTCCAAATTTTTAGTGCAAATATTACAGCTCCTAATTCTAGATCATGGGTGGTGTAATTCTTTTCACTACCTCTAAGCTGTCTGGATGCATATACAATCACCTTATCTTTTTGCATCAAAACACATCCAAAGCCTTGACGAGATGCATCATAATAGACTATGAAGTTATCTGTTCCTTCTGGTAAGGCTAACACAGGTGCACTACATAATTTATTCTTAAGAAGTTCAAAGGCTTCATTTTGTTTTTCTCCCCACACATACTTTTTATCTTTTTGAGTCAGTTCTGTCAACGGTTGAGCTATTCTTGAGAAGTTTTCTATAAATCTTCTATAGTATCCTGCTAAACCTAAGAATTGACGTATTTCAGTTGGGGTTTTTGGAATTTCCCATTTTTAACTGCTTCTATTTTTGCTGGATCAACCTGAATTGCATCTTGGTTAACTATGTGCCCAAGGAATTGTACTTTTCTTTTTCAAAATTCATATTTTGAGAATTTGCATATAGCTTTTCTTTTTGTAACAGTTCCAAAGTTAACCTTAAATGTTGTTCGTGATCTTCCTTATTCTTAGAATAAACTAAAATATCATCTATAAAGACTATAACAAATTTATCTAGGTAAGGTTTACACACTCTATTCATCAAATCCATAAATACCGCTGGAGCATTGGTTAACCAACTGGTATCACAAGGAATTCATAATGGCTATATCTAGTTCTAAATGCAGTTTTTGAAATATCATCTTCCTGATGATATCCAGATCTTAAGTCTATTTTAAGAAATAACTAGATCCCTGTAGTTGGTCAAACAGATCATCAATTTTAGGGAGTGGATACCTATTCTTTATGGTAACCTTATTAAGTTCTCTATAGTCAATACACATTCTAAAGGTTCCATCCTTCTTTTTAACAAATAGAACTGGTGCTCCCCAAGGGGATACACTAGGATGTATGAATCCTTTATCCATAATTCCTGTAATTGAGTCATAAGTTATTTCATCTCAGTCGGTGCTAAATGGTAGGGTGCTTTAGCAATAGGGGTTGTTCCTGGTATCAATTCTATTTTAAATTCTACCTGACGAGGAGGTGGTAGTCCAGGTAGTTCATTAGGAAACACATCAGCATATTCATTTATAACAGAAACACTTTCCAAATTTTCCTTATCAATTTGTGTATCAACAATATGAGCCAGGAATGCTGAACAATTCTTGTTGAGGTATTTTCGTGCTTTTTCGCAAGTAATCATTTTCACAGTATTACATGGCCAATCACCATAAATGCAGAGGGTTTTATTTTCCTGAATCAAAGGAATCTTAATCATTTTCTTATCACAAATGATTTCAACATGATTTGCACTTAACCAATCTATTCCTACTATGATATCAAATCCTCCTAACTTAATAGGTATCAGATTTATATCAAACAGTACTCATCTAAATTTAAGATGCAATTAGGAATGATTTCATTAGCTTCAATTATCTTACCATCAGCTAATTCTATCACATAGATGCCACGTAATTTTTCAGATGTTAGACTAATTGATGGTCTAAAAGTATGTGAGATAAAACTGCGGGTTGCTCCTGTATCAAATAATACTTTAGCGTACTGGTTATTGATAAGGAACGTACCCGTAACTACTTCTGGTTCATGGCGAGCTTCATCAGCTTGTATCACAAAAGCTCTCCCACGAGGGTTGTTCTGGTTAGCTGGATCTTTACCCTTTCGTTGTGGACATTTGTTCCGGAAATGATTTTCACTCCCACATTGAAAACAGACGGTTTTAGAGTTAGTAGGGTTTTGCAATCTCGGGAAATATGTCCCTTCTTTTTGCAATTATAGTAGACCACTGTCATACAGTTTCCTGTATGATATCTCTGACAGATATTACACTGTGGTGGTTTTTCTACTTTCTTTCCCTGAGTTGTTCCTAAAAAGTTTCTTGGTGGAGGTCGGGTTACTCTTTTCTGGGAACTTTCACCAAATCTTCTTCCAGGGTGATTTTCAGTCCCTTTCCTTTTCTCTTCTACCTGTTGATGACCTAATGATCCATTCCTGATCATTTCATCTGTCAGACTTCCTGACAAGATTACTGCTTCCTGGAAGGTTTTGGTTCTAGCAGATTTCACTAGTCCTCTTATTTGTGGCACTAATTCCCAAATATATCTTCCTATTCCTTTTGATTCCGGGGTTATCAGGTGTGGCACTAACCTGGATAGTTCATTATACCTATCAGTGTACTCCCGGTGTGCAGATCCTTTCATTTCTAGTGCTAAAAATTCAGCCTCTAGTTTTCTATTTCATTATAAGGGCAGTATTCTCTATCAGTAGATTTCTAAATTCTTCCCAACTCAGTTTATTCATAACATTTCTACCTCTAGTGTGTACCTCCATTTTCCACCAGGATTGTGTTTCTCCTTTAAGGGAATGGGAAGCAAACAGTGTCTTGAAGTTTTCAGCACAGTTGCTGATTTCCAGAACTCCTTCCATGTCGTCTAGCCATCTTAAAGCTTGTACAGCTCCACCTTTTCCATCAAATTCCCGAGGTCTACAGGACACGAAGGTTTTGTAGGAGCATCCCTTTGAAATTCCATTTAGAATCTCTTCTTCCTGTTGTTCTTCTAGGATAACATTTTCAGGCCTTACTGGTGGGTGTGAGGTAGTCCCAATATTTAGGTTTTGCTGGATTTGGGTAATTAGGGTAGGTAGGGTAGCTTCCAGTTGTTGGGCTACTATCTGAGATATCATATCATTCTCAGTGGTATCATAGTTCACGGGTGTTTCTTCCCCAAGTCTGGTCCTGGGTCGTCCCACTCGAGCAGTTCTCCTGACAGGCTGAGTGTTCTTTTCGGCGACATAATTCACTATAGTGAATTTCGAAGTTAGTATTGCAAATAAATATCTTCACACAAAAATTATTTAACATAGATCAAATAAACATGTTAACACAAAAGTACATATATCAGTTAAGCACTTATTTCTTTTATTCTAAAAAGTTAGACTATAAACTTTCAGTTTCTGCTAAGCCATTTCCAGATCCTGGTGAAGATACTTTTCTTGGGTGTCTTGAGCTTTTTAATATCTTTCTGAATTTTCCAGATTCCCAGCTGTATTTTCTTAAGTTTCTTAAAAGTCTGTCGGGCTGTCTTCACCTGATCTAACTTTGGCTTAATAATTCTATCTTCATCTTTGGGAGAATCAGAAGGCTGTGTTTCTATCTCCTCAGTTGGTATACATTTTACCTTTTTCCTAGGAGTCACAATTGTATATCCTCCCCTTTGCATGGGTGCACGTTTAACATAAAACTTTGATTTATTTTCCATTCCAGTTGGGGAAACACTCATATCCTGCTGAGGTTCTGGTTCAGGTACTATTTCTTTAGGGCTGCTATGGTATGGACCTTCTGAAGGATCGGTTTCATAGTGATAACTATCTGAATTTATACTGCAAAATTTCTTAACAATTTTTCACAAAAAGAGTTAGTCAATAATCATTAGGGTTTTGTTAGAATCCTAATCATAAAATCATGAAATTTCACATAATTCACATAAATTCACATAAAATCATAAAATGATATATTTGAGCTTATGGTTATAGTCTAGTTATTTATTTAAAATAACAAATTCTCTATAACCAATGGCTCTGATACCAACCTGTCACATCCCGGCGGAAGCGTGAACGATACGGGTGGAATGTGACTAGCTTTTATCAGAGTGCGTTGGTTACAGTAAATAAACATAATTATAACAGAAACGTAACACGGACATGCTTTTATTACTATTAGAGGAATTACATCTTTTTACATAAAATACCAAAATTAGATGTAATTAGTTACAACTAGATTACAGCATGTCTAAAATCTATGAAAATGCGCGTCTACGTACACGCTCCCGTCACCGATGTTGACGGTTAGCGTTACGCAGACCCTTCCTATGACTTCACCCCAGCCATTATGAACCTCAAAGCTGTAATCAAATGTGTTACTCATTTCCTGAAAAAGTATACTTAAACCAGTCAACAAAATGTTGGTGAGAACATTGGTTTAATCCAGACAAATATTTTTGTTGATGTATCAATTACAACCAAACCTGCTCACAACATAATCATGTTATCATGAAATAATCATAAAATCAGATAATATTACATCATAACCCTCATTCGGTTAGGTGTAGGAAAATAGCAGCAACCCTCATCCGGTTGGTACAAATATTCTCCTAAGTAGCGCTACTAATATTATCGACCGGCTCCTCATCCGAACTAATGGTTGTGTCGCAAATGACAGTAAGCAAACAAAAATATTTTCAAAATAATACATCAACTCAACAGCATACTTTTTCCCCCAAAACTTTACTGAATATCAAACGGTTGAAAATGGGGCTATGAACTCACCGTGTCTTCCCACTTGAACCTAACAAGATAGTTCACAGTGTCAGACAATACTTTAAATATTTTTCTAGTTTTCATTGACTGTAAAAGATTAATAGAAACACCTCTGTGCCTTTAAAATTCTTAATCCATAATAGTTTATGATTTATTCCAAACTTCTCAAAAATCACAAAAATAACTACTAACATTAAATTCCCAACAGATTATTTTACATAAATCCCATATTCTCAAAATTCATCAAAATACCTACTGCTATTCAATAAATCATCAAAACACCTACTGCTATTCAATAAATCATCAAAATACCTACTGCTATTCAATAAATCATCAAAATACCTACTGCTATTCAATAAATCTCAAATTCAGTACATCTTATAATTTTTATAGTATCTAAATCCAATCAGATTATTTTATGTAAATTTTATAATACTTCCATAATTAGTTAAAAATAGCTTCTGTCCTTGATAAATTACCAAAATTTTACAGATAGTTTCTTATGTAAGACTAAGCATCATATAATTTTCTCAAAGTCCAAATCATAACAGGTCAGTTTTTGAAATTTTCACAATAATTGCAATATTTAGCAAAAATACTTATATGATCCAAAAATTATGAAAATTATATATTCGGTAGTCTCAGATTTATTATTGCACCTATCATTTTATCAGAATTTATTATTTAAGTTAAGTATTTATTATGATTTATTTACTGCAGAATATATAAAAATTTGTATCTTAATCATTATAGGGAATAAAATTCTGAAATAATTCCAGAGGATTTTATACCTCAAAAGAATCATTCTGTGATTTTATCAGAATTTTTCCGAATTTACTTCTATTTTTGGTTTATTTTACAATTTAAACAACTTTTCATACTTTTATAAAGTTTTGAGGAAATGTTTGTTTCCATAATTCTAGCTGCTTTTTATTTTGCTTTTTAAGGAAAATCATTTGCTTTATTCATATGTATAAGAGAGGTTAATGTTTTTAACCATATGAGTTGGTTAAATACATGTACATATATACATATTGATATACAAAACTAATTAAGGTTTAGAGTTTTGGAACCTTTTATGTTGTGATCATTACAGGAATCCAGGCAGCTACGAACCGGTTGCTTGTTGTGGCTTTATAGAATCAAGAGGTAGAGAGCAAAGTGGTGATGGTGGCTTCGGGTGGTGATGGTGATGATGTTCACGGTTGTTTATGGCTGGGTGGGGAAACCGAGGGTGAAAGGGTGCAGTGATGGTTACGGGAAGTGATGGTGTTGATGGTTGTTTGTTGGTTGTGACTTACAACCCGAGGGATGCATAGTTGTGGTGGCTAATGATGATGGATATAAAGATCAAGGGTGAAGGTGGTGATGGCTTTAAGTTAATAAGAACCCGAGAGATGTATGTAGATGGGGTGGTCACGATTTAGCTTGTGGTTTATATAATTGTGGGATGAGCTTGGCCGATGACATATAGTGATGGTTAAAGGGCCAAAGGTGGAGTTTTTCATAAGTTCTTCTTTATAGTTATACAATCCTTGGTGAGTAAGTTTCATGTAGGTGTATTATGTGTCAATTAAAACACTCATGGTGATAGGTGGCGGTCTAAAAGTGGGAATGCAAGGTGACCGATGTAACATCCCGTATTTTTTTTATTTTTATTAGTTAAAAGTTAATTTTATAAATAATCAAGTTTAATATGTTAAATAATTATAATAATAATAATAATAATAATAATAATAATAATAATAATAATAATAATAATGATGATGGTAATAATGATAATATTAATAATAATGAAGATATTGTTATTAATAATAATTTATAAAATTATTAAATTGATTTAATAAGTTCAGGGGGGTAATTTGTAAACTTTAAAACTGATTTTTTTAAAACTTTAAGCATGAAATGATAAAATCCTGAAACCACAGGGGCCATTCTGTAAATTTTTAAATCCCAAACCACCCGCCCCATCCCGTCGATCTCCCTCCGGCCGAAATTCCGGCCAAACTCCGGTGATCCACAAACGACCAAACGGCACGATTCCACTCGAATTAAATGATTTCTAAAGCTTCTAATAGAGGAATCGAACCTAACCCACGAACGAATTTAACAAAATAAAGTTGAGTAATGGGATTCCCACTCGACCGAAAGTTCGGCCGACCCACTCACCAAAATCGAGCACTAAACGCTTTGATAATCAAAAGAATTCGCATCATTCCATGCTCAATTTATCATTCAAACCCTAAACTTCGAACTTAAGTTCGAATTGTAATTAATTGCATTTTCATCAACGTTTAAGCATCATTTGGATTCCACATTGTTCGCGGCCTGTTCTTCAATCGACCTTGACGATTTGAATACCAAACAGGTAATTAAACCTATCATCAAACTCGATTCATCATGGGGAACAAAAGCCCCATGAATATAATCATTTACAGTTTCGAATTGGGCATCAATTTGGATCAAATCCGAAATTAGGGTTCTTGATTTGGGGATCGTTTGGTTAACTGAGTTTATATGGATTAAAAACCAATTCTTACCGCGGCTGCGGCCTTTGGTTCACTGGTTTGTGTGCGGGTGTGTGGGAAGGAGGTCCCGGGTTCGAAACTTAGCACCAACATATATTTTTTTTAAGCCCATTTTCACATCTTAAAAATCCAGAAAAATTACTAAAAATTATAAAAATAATTTTTATAATTTGTTTATTTTAGAAGTTATATAATATTTTCTGGAAAATTATTCTTTAAAACCTTATTTATTTATTTATTTATATAAATATTACAAAGGTTATAAATGGTTATTTTTATAAAAATGGATCTTAAATGATGATTTAAATCATCAAGTTATTAATAAAGATTATATTATTTTAATTATGGATTTATTATGATAAATGAAGGAATTATATTTAATAAATTTCATAAATTATTACAAATACAATTATTATCATTATAATTATGATCACGCCATTGTTATTAATATCAATATTGGTAATATTATTAAGACATGGTGTTGTTTGTATACCAAATCGTGTACGTCAAACCGAACCGACCCGAATTCGACCAAATATATTTATTCGCGTTGAACACGTTTTAAAAACTTAATTACAATCAATAATAGGTGGTGAACGTGTTTGATCGTACTTTGCCTAATCCATTGAAGTTCTTGTTCATATACATTACATCAATCCAAGGTGAGTTTCCGTGGCCCCTTTTTATGCTTTTATAATTGTTTCAATGTTTTACAAACTTGGGGGAAAAGTATGCTCACCCGTTTTCGATGCTGTAAAATCTTACATACAATTTTCATACTTGGAATCAATGTGATACTAATCTTATGTTCTAATACATACATGGTGTTATTCTACGATTCTTACAACCATTAATTCCCGGGTTTGGGAACCAACGGATAGGTATTGGTAGTACTACTGGGTTGACACCCCCACCCTTCGACGATTGGTTAACTTGTGAGTTACCAACACAGCTGCCAGCAATCAGGCCAAGGGTGAATATATTCCGACGAATTTATATGCATAACTGTCATTAGGTTTGGTTGTCTTAAACACATGTTATGTGGTTTTTGCTTACAGTATGATTCCATATCAAATTCTACACAGCATCAAATGTTTTAAATTTAAACCTGCGGAACTCACCAACATTATATGTTGACATTTTTGAGCATATCTTTTCAGGTGAACATAATCAAAGAGGATAGCTAGAGTTGATGCCTTAGCAGAGACCCCCAGGATTTCAATAGACTGCATTTGTATTGTATATCATTTACTGTTATATCTGAACACTGTGTATATGGATTTTTAGAATTATTAAGACTATGATAGTCGTGGAACTGACTAACCACGACACAAGTCACCATTGTGTCGGGCGACGTCATGACACGAGGATTTTGCATGTAATATGTCTCTGTAATTATACCAAGTGTTATGACGATCCCGTCCGTCGCATCCTCGTGTTTCCGCTCTAAGCGGGGTTGTGACAGATTGGTATCAGAGCCTTGGTTATAGAGATTTAGGTGGAGAATTCGACCTAGACTATAACCTAAGAACCTTCATATAGAATGCATACTAGGGATTGTGTGCATTTGATTTTACCTAAATGTCTTTCATGATTTGTGTGACACATAGACACCTGTATTCTGGATTTCCTGGCAAAAGGCCCTCGGGCTAAGGCAAGCATATCGCATATATCTCATTACGAGACCTGGTATGCTTACCTGGGGATTTCTGGGATGAGTGATAAACTATGGTCAATACACAGGTCTATAAGGCAAATGGGTCGAATATATTAAGTCTATGAACTTAATATACAGGTATATTCCTATATACCTAATAATCTACAAGTATGTTCCTACATACCTGATTTTATACATGTACACGTGTTATCTAAACATCCCGGGGAAGATATTATTACTCTTAGTCTTTCTCCATGGGATACTTTTATACTAAGAACTTTACGCTTGTATGCGCACAACATCATATTATTAGGGAACTTCGGTGATCACGCGTAGCGTCGATCTCGGATATTGAATCCGACCCTATCATAGTTATGACTGAAATCCTGAAAGTATGACGGATATGCAGTTACCATTAGACTTAATGTGCTTATATGCTTATTTGCTATTACATGCTATTATTGGAATACTGGCTCATGGACATAAGGACATTACATTATCTATGCTTGATGAATTTAGATAATACTATGATGTTAACTTGGGGTAAGTGGAGCTAGAGTGACCATGCAAGGTAAATTACCATTACGGGTGCACACGTAATTGCAATTCACCATGCATGAGAAGTCTGGTTAATCTTACCATGAGGTAACGATCATGAGTATCACACGCTATACCCTAGGGTGCTAGGGTCATAATTCTAGTAAGTCCTTATTGAAGGCAATCAAACATTGTAAGTCCTTGTTGAAGGCAATCAAACATTGTAAGTCCTTGTTGAAGGCAATCAAACATTATAAGTCCTTGTTGAAGGCAATTAAACATTATCATTTACTCAAGTCCTGTCCTACTTAGAGCCTTCATAGTATTTCCAATTATAATATTGACCTTATGAGAAATATCTCCACTTAGCGTTTCAGTAACTACTGATTAATGCTTAGAATGAAAGTGGAATACATAAATGTAGAAGAGTAATGATACTCTCTACACATACAAAACGTTATTCTTTAAGATTATGCTAAGGATAAACGGATGTCACGTAACTAGTTTAGGCATCGTTCTAGGTATGCCACGGATGTGGTGGGAACGCTGCGGGGAACCCTATATATAAGCATCCTTGGTATACCAAGAATGTGTTTAAACTGGGCTACGTGATGATCCCGATTGACTGAGGCATAGATCGGTTTGGTTGTAAACTATACGTGTACGCTTTATGGAAATTGCTACGTCACATTAAACTATTTACACTTTGGAAATGTTTTCTCTACAGTCATCAATTCCCGTGTGGAACCGATGTATAGGTTTGTCTGTAGCCGTTTATAACTGGTAAAACCGCCTATACAGAAGTATAGTTGCGGTGGCTCTTATTAAACTTATATACGTTATACTTTGGAATGATGCTAAGGAAAATTAAGTTGTTATGTAACTAGTTTAAGTATTATTCAAATATATCGTGGATGTGGTGGGAACGCTGCGGGGAACCCTATATATAAACATCACCGGTATACTAAGAATATGCTTAAACTAGGCTACGTAATGATCTTGATGGACCGAAGCATGGGTTATTGGAACTTGATGAATAGAATCATATGTGAATCTTTATACTTTGATTCCTATCAAAGCACACACAAATCTTAAATCATAGTCAATGCATTGTGTGTCTAAATCAAATAATTTTCAATATGAGCTTTGAACCGTTATTCGTGGTTTTCAAAGTCTCGTCAAAGTCTGTGCCTTACCACCCAGTACATACAAGGATGGAAGAGTGGGATGAGTATCTGCTTGTTGGAACGCATGTCTTTAACAAATTTGTGGCTGACTTAATGCTGTGATTAGTCGACGTACTCGCTTTGATTACACTCAGAACAACTCATTGTTTTATCCCTGATTGTTATTTTCATGCTGTATAGCTCATATTACCCCAAATCTCATAAAGTATCTTAATGACATTTCAGGACGTCATCTATCAGCCCTTCTATTACTTCTTCTGAAAATGAATCGAAGCCTGAAAAGATTCTCTTAGCATACCTAGTACAAACATCCTCTAGTAGAAAATCTAACCCTGAGGAGGTGATGCTTGATGCACCAGACTCATTTGAAGAGGAAGAACCCATAGACCCTGTTGTGCACACTCTACCTGCTGTCGCCACTGCACCGATTAATCCCGTGGAGCCTAACCCTGCTGCACCTGTAGTTCCTATAGCATCTACGGTTGCAAGGAATGCCCCCGAGGCAAGACCCCAACAAGTGAACAACGGAGGAGCCGTGAGACGGACGGCTCGAATTAGAGGGTTCCCGGCAAACCGGATTAAGATCTGGCCTCCTGCCGACGAGACCAATGTAAGGGACAACTATCCCGACCTACCCCCGAGTCTCTCTAGTTCCTCCAGCAGTGATGACGACCAGGACTGACGTCACACGGGCACTAATGGAGAAATAACGACTGGAAAAAGTCATCTCTAGTTACTTCGTGCTTTATGTTTAGACCCATCTAGACTATGAGTATTTGCTTATTTGGGGTGTTACTTACGCGCTTGAAACCTTGGTATTTATAATGATGAAATGAATATTATTACTTTGCTTTGTCATTGAGGTACTATCCTGAGAAGTCCATATATTCCTTTGATTTTGAATCGAATGTTCACATCTCATTGTGATATCGAATCAATTCTTGTCTTTGATTTCGTCTTTCTGATTTAAATTATTCAAAATTTGAACACCATCATAACGAATTCTGCTATCCCGAACTTCAATCTTAAGCTTGTAATCATGATTTTTCCTTTGATACACTGATGTAACTTGAAATTTTCCGAATTCCTAATCGACACGAATTTTCCTTTCGTCGTTAAGTCAAACTTCATATTGCTTGCACCGTGAGAAATGCAAGAGCTTTCAAGACAACCTATGACTAAGAACACTCGTATCTCCTAAATGATTATACCTCATCAAAGCAGGGGAGATCCCCTTACTTTGATGAATCACTATTGCGATAAATGGTTTTCCATTTGTTTGTTTTGTGAAATTTCATCCTCTGGATTAGGGTGACTTCCTTATCTTGAGGATTGACTTCAATTATTTACATTTCACAAATGACATGATCTCATCAAAATAGGATCGAAACCCGTATTTTGGTGACAAATGTCAACCTTCGATTGTTTTTCTTGTCATTGTTAAGATAGGCATGAATTCCATACCTTGATGACTAATCTCAACTCTTGATCTTCAACTTACCTGGTTATAATTACGTAACGAGAAGGATAAAGTAACCTGAAGGATGAACCGATGTTGGTAATTCGACCTACCAAGCCAAAGCATGATTTCTGAACCTGAAAGGAGACTCGATCGACTCGATTAAGTTGATTTGGATTCCAAGCTTGGAGCACTTAAAATTCTTAAATTAATTTCTCTCCCTTTATCCTCGTATTTTGACCTAGCTATATGAAAATGTTTATTCCTTTCACTTTGAGTTATCATCAAAACGTGATTGTGCGATAATAGCCTTCCTAAACAATCCCTCTGCTGAAGATATTATCAACTCATGAACATGACTTTTGAGTCATATAAATGTTCTCAGCTGAACTCATGGTTTGTTGAACTGCGTATGTAAACTTACTTAAATATTGCTACCTTGCAAAACATGTTTACAAATACCTTTCCTATTATTCACGTCACTTCTTGAACCGCTTTTGAATCCTTAACCTTGAAGATCATTAAAAATTCTATTTGAACAACAAGACGTTAAAAGAGAAGTTCTGAAGAGAGTTACCAGCAAAGAGAGGAATTACTTTTGAGACTGAGTTATTTGGAGCCAAGACATTCTTAATATATGTTGAACTCGTGTTCAGCAAAAATGGGGAGAAAATTTGTGTTAATTATATGGGCATGGAAATCACTGATCAGGTGAAAAAGAGAGAAAAGATGACAGAACTAAGGGAAGAAATAGCTGTGCAGAAGGCCAAAGAGACAGAACTTAATAAAACTGTTCATATTACAGAGGAAACGATGAGAGCAAAACAAATGCTAGCAACCATGTCACACGAGATAAGATCTCCATTATCAGGGTCGTTAGCATAGCAGAATCGTTATCAACAACAAAACTTGTTAAAAATCAGAAACAACTTTTGAGTGTCATGTTGTCTTCTGGCGAACTAGTCCTTCAATTTATTAGTGACATCCTCGACTTTTCCAAAGTTGAGTCAGGAGTTATAAGGTTGGAGACCACAAAATTTAAGCCAAGAAGAGGTGAAGATCATTTCATATGGTGACGTTTGGGATTCTTAAATTCCAACGGATAACCTTTCTATCATTGCTGGTCTTTTAATGATTTCTAGACATCACCTTACCACGAAAATTATATTCTGGAAGTTGTGATTATAAGTCTAAAATATCATAGAAACTCGTCATCGTGTTCTAACGTTCCTTATGCCAAATCTCAAAAAGAGTCTCGCGATTCTCTGGATGAGTTCAGATTGGCATACATTACGTCAAGAATCTTGTAAAAGATTCTATACAAATGAAATAAAGCCGGATACCTATTGTCAAAGTCCGTTGGGAATCTAAACGTGGCCCAGAGTTCACCTGGGAACGTGAGGACCAAGTGAAATCCAAGTACCCATATCTTTTCGTTTCAGTCTCCTCGTGATTAAAATTTCGGGACGAAATTTCCTAAAGCAGGGGAGACTGTAACATCCCGTATTTTTTTTTATTTTATTAGTTAAAAGTTAATTTTATAAATAATCAAGTTTAATATGTTAAATAATTATAATAATAATAATAATAATAATAATAATAATAATAATAATAATAATAATAATAATAATAATATAATAATGATGATGGTAATAATGATAATATTAATAATAATGAAGATATTGTTATTAATAATAATTTATAAAATTATTAAATTGATTTAATAAGTTCAGGGGGGTAATTTGTAAACTTTAAAACTGATTTTTTTAAAACTTTAAGCATGAAATGATAAAATCCTGAAACCACAGGGGCCATTCTGTAAATTTTTAAAATCCCAAACCACCCGCCCCATCCCGTCGATCTCCCTCCGGCCGAAATTCCGGCCAAACTCCGGTGATCCACAAACGACCAAACGGCACGATTCCACTCGAATTAAATGATTTCTAAAGCTTCTAATAGAGGAATCGAACCTAACCCACGAACGAATTTAACAAAATAAAGTTGAGTAATGGGATTCCCACTCGACCGAAAGTTCGGCCGACCACTCACCAAAATCGAGCACTAAACGCTTTGATAATCAAAAGAATTCGCATATTCATGATCCATTTGTCGTTCCTAAACTTCCACTACACTCAATTGGTATAAATCAAGCTCCAACACCACATTCGAATCAAACCCGTGGTCGCAACCTGCAACTAATCAAATACCCCTATACGAACTTCAAAACCCAAAATTGATAGAAGGCTTTCGATCATTAGCCTCATTAGAAACTTCCTGGGAAGTTAATTGCATTTTCATCAACGTTTAAGCATCATTTGGATTCCACATTGTTCGCGGCCTGTTCTTCAATCGACCTTGACGATTTGAATACCAAAACAGGTAATTAAACATATCATCAAACTCGATTCATCATGGGGAACAAAAGCCCCATGAATATAATCATTTACAGTTTCGAATTGGGCATCAATTTGGATCAAATCCGAAATTAGGGTTCTTGATTTGGGGATCGTTTGGTTAACTGAGTTTATATGGATTAAAAACCAATTCTTACCGCGGCTGCGGCCTTTGGTTCACTGGTTGTTGTGCGCGGGTGTGTGGGAAGGAGGTCCCGGGTTCGAAACTTAGCACCAACATATATTTTTAAGCCCATTTTCACATCTTAAAAATCCAGAAAAATTACTAAAAATTATAAAAATAATTTTTATAAATTTTGTTTATTTAGAAGTTATATAATATTTTCTGGAAAATTATTCTTTAAAAACCTTATTTATTTATTTATTTATATAAATATTACAAAGGTTATAAATGGTTATTTTTATAAAAATGGATCTTAAATGATGATTTAAATCATCAAGTTATTAATAAAGATTATATTATTTTAATTATGGATTTATTATGATAAATGAATGAATTATATTTAATAAATTTCATAAATTATTTACAAATACAAGTATTATCATTATAATTATGATCACGCCATTGTTATAATATCAATATTGGTAATATTATTAAGACATGGTGTTGTTTGTATACCAAATCGTGTACGTCAAACCGAACCGACCCGAATTCGACCAAATATATTTATTCGCGTTGAACACGTTTTAAAAACTTAATTACAATCAATAATAGGTGGTGAACGTGTTTGATCGTACTTTGCCTAATCCATTGAAGTTCTTGTTCATATACATTACATCAATCCAAGGTGAGTTTCCGTGGCCCCTTTTTATGCTTTTATAATTGTTTCAATGTTTTACAAACTTGGGGGAAAAGTATGCTCACCGTTTTCGATGCTGTAAAATCTTACATACAATTTTCATACTTGGAATCAATGTGATACTAATCTTATGTTCTAATACATACATGGTGTTATTCTACGATTCTTACAACCATTAATTCCCGGGTTTGGGAACCAACGGATAGGTATTGGTAGTACTACTGGGTTGACACCCCCACCCTTCGACGATTGGTTAACTTGTGAGTTACCAACACAGCTGCCAGCAATCAGGCCAAGGGTGAATATATTCCGACGAATTATATGCATAACTGTCATTAGGTTTGGTTGTCTTAAACACATGTTATGTGGTTTTTGCTTACAGTATGATTCCATATCAAATTCTACACAGCATCAAATGTTTTAAATTTAAACCTGCGGAACTCACCAACATTATATGTTGACATTTTTGAGCATATCTTTTCAGGTGAACATAATCAAAGAGGATAGCTAGAGTTGATGCCTTAGCAGAGACCCCCAGGATTTCAATAGACTGCATTTGTATTGTATATCATTTACTGTTATATCTGAACACTGTGTATATGGATTTTTAGAATTATTAAGACTATGATAGTCGTGGAACTGACTAACCACGACACAAGTCACCATTGTGTCGGGCGACGTCATGACACGAGGATTTTGCATGTAATATGTCTCTGTAATTATACCAAGTGTTATGACGATCCCGTCCGTCGCATCCTCGTGTTTCCGCTCTAAGCGGGGTTGTGACAACCGAAAATTGCCACCTTCATTCTTTGTAATCATGATATCTTGAAGAGTATGAACACAAGGTGTCCAAGTGTCCAAGCATGTAAGGTAACAATATGTGACTCATCGTGTTATGATTATAAGGTCTCTTCTTCTTTTTCTATTGTTTTGACATATTAATCGGGTAGTTTCGGGTGGTGCCTTTAACCGAAGGGCATAGAGGGATGGGTTAGGTTTAGTGTTAGTTTAAGGTTTTGAGGGTTTGGTTATGTTGGTTTTGATCTACTTAATATGTATATACATATATGTAAACATATATATGTATGCTAACCGTGCGTATATACAAGCATTCAAAAATTTTTCCATATATTTAAATATGCATACGTAAAAGTTTGTATTTATATACACGTAGGTGTGAGTCTCGGGTATATATACATACATGCATACGTAAATTACCAATATATAGGCATGCATGCAACATGCATACGTATATCCATAATATATATATACTAAACATAATATTATCGCGACTTCTAACGTAATATAATAAAATTTCGACGTAATATTTATACAAAATTTTAGGGTTGTTATATTCTCCCCCCGTCAAAAGAATTTCGTCCTGAAATTCAGTGGAATGTGCTTTAGAAAACTTAAATAATTATTACCTATGAATAGGTAGGGGTTTTTTTCTTGATTTCATCTTTTCTTTCCCAAGTGTATTCTGGTCCTCTCTTTACATTCCACTTAACTTTCACTATAGGGATTCTATTTCTTCTTAACTGCTTTACTTCTTTTCCTACAATGGCTACTGGTTCCTCCACAAATTGAAGTTCCTATCTACCTTGATTTCTTGAATTGGTACTTCTAGGGTTTCGTTGGTTAGGCATTTTTTGAGGATGGACACATGAAAAGTGTTGTGTACTTCACTTAGTTCTTGAGGTAATTCCAACTTATATGCTACAGGACCAATTCTATCAATATTCTTGAATGGACCAACGTACCTAGGGTTCAGCTTACTGGATTTTCCAAATCGAAAGATACCTTTAGAGGGTGATATTTTTAGGTACACTCTGTCTCCAATTTGAAATTCCAGTGGCTTTCTTCGTTTGTCTGCATAGCTTTTCTGTCGATCACGGGCTGCTTTCAACCTGTTTTTAATCTCAGTGATTTTATCCGTGGTTTCTTGGATTAGTTCAGGACCTGTGAGTTGTCTATCACCTATTTCATTCCAACATAGAGGTGACCTACATTTTCTTCCATATAAAGCCTCAAATGGTGCTAACCCAATACTAGAATGATAACTATTATTGTATGAAAATTCTATTAATGGTAAATGACTATCCTAATTTCCACCAAAGTCTATAGCACAAGCTCTTAACATATCTTCTAGGGTTTGTATTGTTCTTTCTTTTCTATTAAAGCATCAGCAACTACATTTGCCTTACCTGGGTGATACTTAATTTCACAGTCATAGTCACTTAATAACTCTACCATCTTCTTTGCCTCATGTTTAACATTTTCTGATCAAAAATATGTTGCAAACTTTTGTGGTCCGTATATATTATACACTTAGTCCCATATAAGTAATGTCTCCAAATTTTTAGTGCAAATATTACAGCTCCTAATTCTAGATCATGGGTGGTGTAATTCTTTTCACTACCTCTAAGCTGTCTGGATGCATATGCAATCACCTTATCTTTTTGCATCAAAACACATCCAAAACCTTGACGAGATGCATCAAAATAGACTATGAAGTTATCTGTTCCTTCTGGTAAGGCTAACACAGGTGCACTACATAATTTATTCTTAAGAAGTTCAAAGGCTTCATTTTGTTTTTCTCCCCACACATACTTTTTATCTTTTTGAGTCAGTTCTGTCAACGGTTGAGCTATTCTTGGGAAGTTTTCTATAAATCTTCTATAGTATCCTGCTAAACCTAAGAATTGACGTATTTCAGTTGGGATTTTTGAAATTTCCCATTTTTTAACTGCTTCTATTTTTGCTGGATCAACCTGAATTGCATCTTGGTTAACTATGTGCCCAAGGAATTGTACTTCTCTTTCCAAAATTCATATTTTGAGAATTTTGCATATAGCTTTTCCTTTTGTAACAGTTCCAAAGTTAACCTTAAATGTTGTTCGTGATCTTCCTTATTCTTAGAATAAACTAAAATATCATCTATGAAGACTATAATAAATTAATCTAGGTAAGGTTACACACTCTATTCATCAAATCCATAAATACCGCTGGAGCATTGGTTAACCCAAATGGCATCACAAGAAATTCATAATGGCCATATCTAGTTCTAAATGTAGTTTTTGAAATATCATCCTCCTGTACCCTTAATTGATGATATCCAGATCTTAAGTCTATTTTTGAGAAATAACTAGATCCCTGTAGTTGGTCAAACAGATCATTAATTTTAGGGAGTGGATACCTATTCTTTATGGTAACCTTATTAAGTTCCCTATAGTCAATACACATTCTAAAGGTTCCATCCTTCTTTTTAACAAATAGAACTGGTGCTCCCCAAGGGGATACACTAGGACATGTGAATCCTTTATCCAATAATTCTTGTAACTGAGTCATAAGTTCTTTCATCTCAGTCGGTGCTAAACGGTAGGGTGCTTTAGCAATAGGGGCTGTTCCTGGTATCAATTCTATTTTAAATTCTACCTGACGAGGAGGTGGTAGTCCAGGTAGTTCATTAGGAAACACATCAGCATATTCATTTATAACAGGAACACTTTCCAAATTTTCCTTATCAATTTGTGTATCAACAATATGAGCCAGGAATGCTAAACAATTCTTGTTGAGGTATTTTCGTGCTTTTTCGCAAGTAATCAGTTTCACAGTATTACATGGCCAATCACCATAAATGCAAAGGGTTTTATTTTCCTGAATCAAAGGAATCTTAATCATTTTCTTATCACAAATGATTCAACATGATTTGCACTTAACCAATCCATTCCTACTACGATATCAAATCCTCCTAACTTAATAGGTATCAGATTTATATCAAAACAGTACTCATCTAAATTTAAGATGCAATTAGGAATGATTTCATTAGCTTCAATTATCTTACCATCAGCTAATTCTATCACATAGATGCCACGTAATTTTTCAGATGTTAGACTAATTGATGGTCTAAAAGTATGTGAGATAAAACTGCGGGTTGCTCCTGTATCAAATAATACTTTAGCGTACTGGTTATTGATAAGGAACGTACCCGTAACTACTTCTGGTTCATGGCGAGCTTCATCAGCTTGTATCACAAAAGCTCTCCCACGAGGGTTGTTCTGGTTAGCTGGAGCTTTACCCTTTCGTTGTGGACATTCGTTCCGGAAATGATTTTCACTCCCACATTGAAAACAGATGGTTTTAGAGTTAGTAGGGTTTTTGCAATCTCGGGAAATGTGTCCCTTCTTTTTGCAATTATAGCAGACCACTGTCATACAGTTTCCTGTATGATATCTCTGACAGATATTACACTGTGGTGGTTTTCTACTTTTTTCCCTGAGTTGTTCCAAAAAAGTTTCTTGGTGGAGGTCGGGTTACTCTTTTCTGGGAACTTTCACCAAATCTTCTTCCAGGGTGATTTTCAGTCCTTTCCTTTTCTCTCCTACCTGTTGATGACCTAATGATCCATTCCTGATCATTTCATCTGTCAGACTTCCTGACAAGATTACTGCTTCTTGAAAGGTTTTGGTTCTAGCAGATTTCACTAGTCCTCTTATTTGTGTCTCCTTTAAGGGAATGGGAAGCAAACAATATCTTGAAGTTTTCAGCACAGTTGCTGATTTCCAGAAACTCCTTTCATGTCGTCTAGCCATCTTAAAGCTTGTACAGCTCCACCTTTCCATCATATTCCCGAGGTCTACAGGACACGAAGGTTTTGTAGGAGCATCCCTTTGAAATTCCATTAGAATCTCTTCTTCCTGTTGTTCTTCTGGGAGAATCAGGAGGTTGTGTTTCTATCTCCTCAGTTGGTATACATTTTACCTTTTTCCTAGGAGTCACAATTGTATATCCTCCCCTTTGCACGGGTGCACGTCTAACATAAAACTTTGATTTATTTTCCATTCCAGTTGGGGAAACACTCATATCCTGCTGAGGTTCTGGTTCAGGTACTATTTCTTTAGGGCTGCTATGGTATGGACCTTCTGAAGGATCAGTTTCATAGTGATAACTATCTGAATTCATACTGCAAAATTTCTTAACAATTTTTCACAAAAAGAGTTAGTCAATATTCATTAGGGTTTTGTTAGAATCCTAATCATAAAATCATGAAATTTCACATAATTCACATGAATTCACATAAAATCATAAAATGATATACTTGAGCTTATGGTTATAGTCTAGTTATTTATTTAAAATAACTAATTCTCTATAACCAATGGCTCTGATACCAACCTGTCACATCGCGGCGGAAGCGTGAACGATACGGGGGGAATGTGACTAGCTTTTATCAGAGTGCGTTGGTTACAGTAAATAAACAAAATTGTAACAGAAACGTAACACGGACATGCTTTTATTACTATTAGAGGAATTACATCTTTTACATAAAATACCAAAATTAGATGTAATTAGTTACAACTAGATTACAGCATGTCTAAAATATATGAAAATGCGCGTCTACGTACGCGCTTCCGTCAATGATGTTGACGGTCAGCGTTACACAGACCCTTCCTATGACTTCACCCCAACCATTATGAACCTCGAAGCTGCAATCAAATGTGTTACTCTGTAAGGCTCCGTTCTAGGGCACCTTACGGTTGGTCATCATCGCACATAAAAACATTTCAAACGTACATTTACTTTGCAGCGGAATTTAAATTTTCATTACTAATTAAAACATGTCATTTCATAACTTTACAACATTCGTTTTCTTCTCAAAATACAATGACATGTCAAAATATGGATGCCAGCCTCATCAACTGAGTAGTCGCCCTGTGCCATCCTCAGCAACATACCCTGCCAACTGGAAACACATCAAAGTCAGCGTTGCTGAGTGAGTTCTAGTTTTGATAATAAAATACTTTACTTTCGTTAAAACCATTCTTTACATAAATGCGGTCACACAACATACGTACACGTAGATAATATTATTATTATCTTCATCGTTCATTCATTAACTTTCGTTCGTGTACTGTTCATCGTTAACCTTTGCATTCTTTCTTTCATTCATACATTCATTACATACGTTCGTACGTATCTTACTTTCGTGCATTCATTACATGCGTATAATCATTTCTTTCGTCTATTCGTTCTTTATCTTTAACTTTCATTCATTCTCTATCTTTCACTTCCCTCTAGATCCGGTCACGATTTACCCTCTTCATGGCACACAACCATGATGACTGGGGTCGAGTGACAAGGATCCCGTATCGTTCTTATTATGGTATTTCGTTCGTGAGCATACATCATACATACATACAGAGAATAATTATTATTTTATCTTCATCATCGTTCGTTCATTCATTCGTTCGCTAACTTTCATTACGTTCTTTAACCTTCGGTCGGTTCATACTTTCTTTCTTTCATGGTTCTCTTTCTTTCATCTAGATCTTGTCTTATGCAATATCCCCGACTCACGTCTGTGCCGAGATACGCGACAAAGATCCCATCGAGTCAATCACCTGGATTGAACTCCATTCGAGTCTGTTGCAACACAGGGTTGCTCACCTTACTATCTCGTCTCGTGCAATTCGCACCAGTGGAGTTGTCACTAAGACCAACTCACCCTGTGTGTCATAACTCTGGGGGTTTAGCCATAATCGCACGCTATAACATACACACACACTTGAGCTAACAACTCTCATAGAGTCGTGAACCTCCTTTCCTTCTGCTTGCAAGCCATTCTTACTCTCATTCATCTGGATCCTGTCTCCTGCAATACCGTAGTACGCGACAAGGACCTCTTCGAGTCTGTTGCAACACAAAGTCGCTCACCTCACAACTATGCTTGGCTTTATGCCACACCCCGAAGTTAAACATAACTCGGGTAACAACACCCCCACTGAAATGGGTAACATCACCCCCACCGAAGTGGGTAACTACACCCCCACCGAAATGGGTAACATCACCCCCACCGAAGTGGGTAACTACACCCCCACTGAAGTGGGTAACATGTGACATACTACACCCCACTATGTGGGTACCTGTGACATACGACACCCCACTATGTGGGTAACTTCTTTACACCATGTACCACACCGAAGGTCAGTCACTAGATTGGAACCTCTACGTGCACCCTTAAAGATTAGCTGAACTCACGCGGTTGAGCTTGAGGCATTTAGAGCCGTGTGCACCTTGGTACACTTCGCTTGCAAGTCTCTCACGTTTTTATTCGTTCATTAATGATTCATTCAATCATGGTATTCCTCTTTTATTATTTTTCACTTTACGTTATTAATACTTTTCATTCGTTCATAAACAATACACGTAATGATACGAAAAGATAAACATACATCGAAGCAAGGAACATCGGCATTTGCAAATCATCAGTATTCATCATCTATTATGGCAACATCATACCTAAACACATACCTCGACCTCATACAAGCCAATCCTGGTCCGGAATCAAGCCCTAATCATACCATACACATACACATACGTACATACAGGGTTAACACCCAAAACCCGAAAAAATAATATTCAGATGTGTTCCAGCCCCAAAATCATTCAAAAACTTGTAAAAGAGGGGTCTTAGAACTCACCTGTACTCGATGAGCAGCTTCTCAATCAAGCTTTAAAAGAGAGGGTTGCACTACCCCACCTGCAGATAAGTTAACACTCAAAAGAGTTAATTTCTGCCTAATTTCGCTGCTAATTTCGCTGACTGACCAGCAGTTTCGCTGCTAGTTTCGCCATAGTTTCGCACATAGATTCGCTAGGCGAACAGCAGTTTCGCTGCTAGTTTCGCCGGGCAGCATTCTGCCAGTTTCGCTGGACAGATTCGCTACCTTGAGCGCCCAACTTTCGTTGGAATTTCATAGTTTCGCAATGTCTAAGGGTCAACCTGGGCACCGGCGAGGTCCTCAACGAAACTATAGTTTCGCCCAGGCGAAACTGTAGTTTCGCTGCAGCGAAACAGTAGTTTTGCTGAAACCCCTAATTTCGCAGAATAGTTTCGCTGGATGAGTGCTTAATTTCGCAGAACGAGCTGAAAATTACGAATCAGCCCATTTTAACCCCAAAACTCAATCCTTACACCCAAAACCTTGGGTTATCATCCAGGAAGCTATATCTAAGCTTTTCACACGTTTTCTTACATAAAAACGTGAGTTTTGGGCGATTCTTGCCACTTTCAAAAACCCCAAAACTAGAATCCGAGTTTTTCCCCAAAACGAACAATCAAACGATGTTTCTTACCTGAATTCTCGTTGTTTGGAAGCCCACGAACACAGATCTTCGATCTCTTGACCAACCGAGCCTCAAATCGACACTTTCTCTCTCTACACTCTCTCTCTTGAAACTGGGTGTTGAGTGCAAAATGAGAGTTGCTCAGCTGATCCGTCTATATATATACATCGGACGTTCCCGGGACCTTAAACCCATCAAGCTCGTGACTCGAAGGGTTAACCCGGTCTAACACCAATAACCATCCTATTTTATTAAATGGTCTCGTCTAAGCCCATTATTATTATTTGACTTGCTTAGACAATTTTTCGGGTGTTACAAGTCCACCCCCTTATTTAGGTTTCGTCCCCGAAACTTGTTATTCCTCAAACCTTCGTGGCAATACTGTCCCATCTCTCTTTCAGTTTATCCTTCGGAGTCTTATCGCTCCACATCGTTTGTCAACATTTGGCATCTGGTCTATCTTGGACTGTTGATATCGGCAATTCATGCACACTGATCAATGTTCATTGACCAGCACCTGCGGCCTCGAACATGCCATGTGGAGTGTGGTCATTACAACTAAAAGAAACATCACAATATCCGAGCAAAGTCTCGGCGTCATAATCATTGAGATTCAGAGCATCACTGAGAACCTTCAGCGTTAATGCTTGAAAAACACGGCCATCAACTTGCGTAAAGTTGCTAGACCTTGTTTGATATTCTTTATGTATGAATAATGACCCTCTGGCAACCTAGCACTGACAAGAAAGGCAAATCGGCTTATTTGGTGACTCAAACCAAATTATCCTTTCTCTTTTACTTCCGATCTACCATTCTTCTTGTTTGCTATGCGTACTTGCTGTCGAGGACAATTCACAGGCTGCAACCGTTCCTTAGACAACGGGTGACCCAGCTTTCCTTATTTGCATCCCGCAGTCCTCTAGGGCATCAGGTAGCCTAGTGAATCCATTAATAGAAATCTCTACATCGAAGGGATCATCGATGTTCTTTCTCCTTTTGTTTCTGTTCCCTTCCGATCGTCGTCCCTCAATGTTTACCTTCGGACGCAGATCCAGCATCTTTGTTTCGCCTCCCTTTCCCCTCTTAGCACAAACTCGTTCCTCCGCTTCGCTCGTTATCACCATCGTCTTCCTCTCATCGTATCGCCATTCCTGGTGAAACCATCATCATAATCCATTGTCGCAGATCGGCATCGAACTTTATCGGGCACCACCAACCAATCCACTTGGTGCTTGCCCAATAGTTACTGTTCGATTCACTCGGAGGTGTACGTCTATCCATATACGTCTATTAGGGATGGTCTAACAGAAAACAAGCGCTCTCTCAATCCTATTGCGGAGTCCTTTAGGTAGTGGGTAATCTAGTAGACCTACCTATAGTAGCCCCTATGTCGAACGACATCGATCTTCCTACTCCTAACATGCAACTTATCACAGAAGGCAGCAGAAATGAAACCAGAGCCACAATCAAACTACACACGGCTAAAAGTTAACAGACTGGAAACATACCTGAAGTAACATCGGGGTTCGCCCTAACCTCCTCCTGCGTCATCGTGTAGGCGCTGCGTTTGCCCTCGTCCTTCTCTTCCAGCCTTCTTCACTCCTGAACCTTCCGCCCTCGGCTTCTTGCAATCCCTGCACATTGATCAATGTTCGTTTGACCAGCACCTGCGACCTCGAACATGCCATGTGGAGTGTGGTCATTACAACTAAAAGAAACATCACAATATCCGATCAAAGTCTCGGCGTCATAATCATTGAGATTCAGAGCATCACTGGGAACCTTCAGCGTTAATGCTTGAAAAACATGGCCATCAACTTGCGTAAAGTTGCTAGACCTTGTTGATATTCTTTATGTATGAATAATGACCCTCTGGCAACCTAGCACTGACAAGAAAGGCAAATCGGCTTATTTGGTGACTCAAACCAAATTTATCCTTTCTCTTTTACTTCCGATCTACCATTCTTCTTGTTTGCTATGCGTACTTTCTGTCAAGGACAATTCACAGGCTGCAACCGTTCCTTAGACAACGAGTGACCTATCTTTCCTTATTTGCATCCCGCAGTCCTCTAGGGCATCAGGTAGCCTAGTGAATCCATTAATAGAAATCTCTACATCGAAGGGATCATCGATGTTCTTTCTCCTTTGTTTCTGTTCCCTTCCGATCGTCGTCCCTCAATGTTATACCTTCGGACGCAGATCCACCATATTTGTTTCGCCTCCCTTTCCCCTCTTAGCACAAACTTGTTCCTCCGCTTCGCCGTTATCACCATCGTCTTCCTCTCGTCGTATCGCCATTCCTGGTGAAACCTTCATCATAATCCATTATCGCAGATCGGCATCGAACTTTTATCGGGCACCACCAACCAATCCACTTGGTGCTTGCCCAATAGTTATTGTTCGATTCACTCGGAGGTGTACGTCTATCCACATACGTCTATTAGGGATGGTCTAACAGAAAACAAGCGTTATCTCAATCCTATTGCGGAGTCCTTTAGTGTACTGGGTAATCTAGTAGACCTACCTATAGTAGCCCCTATGTCGAACGACATCGATCTTCCTACTCCTAACATGCAACTTATCACAGAAGGCAGCAGAAATGAAACCAGAGCCACAATCAAGCTACACACGGCTAAAAGTTGACGGACTGGAAACATACCTGATGTAACATCGGGGTTCGCCCTAACCTCCTCCCGCGTCATCGTGTATGCGCTGCGTTTGCCCTCCGTCCTTCTCTTCCAGCCTTCTTCACTCCTGAACCTTCCGCCCTCGGCTTCTTGCAATCCCTGCTCATGTGACCTTCCTTCCCACAAGAATAACACCTCCCCATACCGCAGTTCTTCGCCCATGTCCGGTCCTTCCACAACGGAAACAGACATCGGTTCCCAATCTACATTCTCGGGGTGCTTATGTCCACATTTGTCACGCCTTTCCGACCCCGCCTCAGTTATGACCACACGTTGATCATCCACCCATGCACCTTTGTTACTTGGAGTGACTTTGCCACACCCCAATCGCTTCCCGTTCCAATCCCGATCACCTTCTCCTTTCTTGCTAGTTCTGTCACCACCATCGATCTTCATCATACAACCTTCCGCCAAATCAACCGCCGACCTAAACGTGCTTGGTCGAGCAGCGATCAGGTGTCTACAGATATCCGTCGGTAAGCCTTGAATATACCTCTTAATCTTTCGCGAAAGTGGTGTCACCTGATCCGGCACCAGCCGTGCCATTTTGTTGAATTTGGTGGTGTACTGCTGATGCGTCATCGTCCCCGCTTCTAACTGCGGGAACTCCCTTTCTAGTTTGTCCATCTCACGGTGAGGACAGAAATCCTCAATCACTAACCTTTTCAACTCTGACCATCTCATCCTTCCGATAGCCCGACTACCCTCAGCTTGGACTATATGTCCCACCAGCACAAAGCTGAATCCATGAAAGAATGAGTGGCAAACTTAACTTTCTGATCTTCCCAGCACTCACTAATTTCCAGTACCGCTTCCATCTCCCTGACCCAACGATGAGCGGCAGTAGCATTGCCGTTACCGTCAAAGGTTGGGGGCTTGCATCGTTGAAATGCCCCGTAGTTACAGCCTCGTGCCGCCTCCGCACAAGCTCTTCCTCCTCTTCCTCCTCATCGGAGAAAAAACGTTTCAGTCTCGGGCCGTCCCTTCGCCCGAAGGTCTACCCCTTTCCTGTCTCTCCCCGTCTCTAAAGCCTTCATCATCTCGGTCACTACAGACGGTAGGATCATCTGCATAACCTGATGCACTTCCTCAATACCACCTCTTTCACCGAGGCTCTCAAGTTAGCACTCTCATCACCACCTCCGGTTGAGGTGTTTCGGTTCCTCGTGAACACCTGTTCACTCTAGATCGTGCTCTCGTGACTCGTGGTTCAACACCACATCTGCCACTACCTCCCCCACGTGAAGCCTTAGAAGACCTACCACCGACCATCCTCTATAGTACACTGAAAGATACAAACACCAACATGGTCATTCAAGGAAATAGCTCAGTTCATGTCAAGTATAGTAGTCCCTAATTACAGTGATCAGTTGTGATTAGCCACTTACCTTACTTTTCATGCCCCGCATTACCTGTCCTGACTATATTAGCATCTAAATCTAACAGTAGCACTAAACACATAATCATGCGCATACATTACCGGTTAACTTTAAGAAAAACCTGATGGCACGCAGCTACTCAGTCTGGCATCCCTTCTCTTTACGTCCCATTCTCAGTTAAGTTAAGGTTTTTTGAAAATTACCCATTTCACTTAAACTTTGGCACTGATACCAACTTGTAAGGCCCCGTTCTCGGGCACCTTACGATTGGTCATTCATCGCACATAAAAACATTTCAAACGTACATTTACTTTGCAGCGGAATTTAAATTTTCATTACTAATTAAAACATGTCATTCATAACTTTACAACATTCGTTTTCTTCTCAAAATACAATGACATGTCAAAATATGGATGCCAGCCTCATCAACTGAGTAGTCGCCCTGTGCCATCCTCAGCAACATACCCTGCCAACTGGAAACACATCAAAGTCAGCGTTGCAGAGTGAGTTGTAGTTTTGATAATAAAATACTTACTTCGTTAAAACCGTTCTTTACATAAATGCGGTCACACAACATACGTACAGTAGATAATATTATTATTATCGTCATCGTTCATTCATTAACTTTCGTTGTGTACTGTTCATCGTTAACCTTTGCATTCTTTCTTTATTCATACATTCATTACATACGTTCGTACGTATCTTACTTTCGTGCGTTCATTACATGCGTATAATCATTTCTTTCGTCTATTCGTTCTTTATCTTTAACTTTCATTCATTCTTATCTTTCACTTCCCTCTAGATCCGGTCACGATTTACCCTCTTCATGGCACACAACCATGATGAATGGGTCGAGTGACAAGGATCCGTATCGTTCTTATTATGGTATTTCGTTCATGAGCATACATCTACATACATACAGAGAATAATATTATTATTATCTTCATCATCGTTCGTTCATTCATTCGTTCGTTAAACTTTCATTACGTTCTTTAACCTTCGGTCGGTTCATACTTTCTTTCTTTCATGGTTCTCTTTCTTTCATCTAGATCTGTCTTATGCAATATCCCCGACTCACGTCTGTGCCGAGATACGCGACAAAGATCCCATCGAGTCAATACCTGGATTGAACTCCATTCGAGTCTGTTGCAAACACAGGGTTGCTCACCTCACTATCTCGTCTCGTGCAATTCGCACCAGTGGAGTGTCACTAAGACCAACTCACCCTGTGTGTCTAACTCTGGGGGTTAGCCATAATCGCACGCTATAACATACACACACACTTGAGCTAACAAACTCTCATAGAGTCGTGAACCTCCTTCCTTCTGCTTGCAAGCCATTCTTACTCTCATTCATCTGGATCCTGTCTCTGCAATACCGTAGTACGCGACAAGGACCTCTTCGAGTCTATTGCAACACAAAGTCGCTCACCTCACAACTATGCTGGCTTTATGCCACACCCCCGAAGTTAAACATAACTCGGGTAACAACACCCCCACTGAAATGGGTAAACATCACCCACGAAGTGGGTAACTACACCCCACCGAAGTGGGTAACATCACCCCCACCGAAGTGGGTAACTACACCCCCACTGAAGTGGGTAACATGTGACCTACTACACCCCCACTATGTGGGTACCTGTGACATACGACACCCCCACTATGTGGGTAACTTCTTTACACCATGTACCACACCGAAGGTCAGTCACTAGACTGGAACCTCTACGTGCACCCTTAAAGATTAGCTGAACCTCACGCGGTTGAGCTTGAGGCATTTAGAGCCGTGCACCTTGGTACACTTCGCTTGCAAGTCTCTCACGTTTCATCGTTCATTAATGATTCATTCAATCATGGTATTCCTCTTTATTATCTTTCACTTTACGTTATAATACTTTCATTCGTTCATAAACAATACACGTAATGATACGAAAAGATAAACATACATCGAAGCAAGGAACATCGGCATTTGCAAATCATCAGTATTCACCATCTATCATGGCAACATCATACCTAACACACATACCTCGACCTCATACAAGCTATCCGGTCCGGAATCAAGCCTATCATACCATACACATACACATACGTACATACACGGGTAAACACCCAAAACCCGAAAAATAATATTCAGATGTGTTCCAGCCCCAAAATCATTCAAAAACTTGTAAAAGAGGGGTCTTAGAACTCACCTGTACTCATGAGCAGCTTCTCAATCAAGCTTTATAAGAGAGGGTTGCATACCCCACCTGCAGATAAGTTAACACTCAAAGGAGTTAATTTCTGCCTAATTTCGCTGCTAATTTCGCTGACTGACCAGCAGTTTCGCTGCTAGTTTCGCCCATAGTTTCGCCCATAGATTCGCTAGGCGAAAAGCAGTTTCGCTGCTAGTTTCGCCGGGCAGCATTCTGCCAGTTTCGTGGACAGATTCGCTACCTTGAGCGCCCAACTTTCGTTGGAATTTCATAGTTTCGCAATGTCTAAGGGTCAACCTGGGCAACGGCGAGGTCCTCAATGAAACTATAGTTTCGCCCAGGCGAAACTGTAGTTCGCTGCAGCGAAAACAGTAGTTCGCTGAAACCCCTAATTCGCAGAATAGTTTCGCTGGATGAGTGCTTAATTTCGCAGAACGAGCTGAAAATTACGAATCAGCCCATTTTAACCCCAAAACTAATCCTTTACACCCAAACCTTGGGTTATCATCCAGGAAGCTATATCTAAGCTTTTCACACGTTTTTTACATAAAAAACGTGAGTTTTGGGCGATTCTTGCCACTTTCAAAAACCCCAAAACTAGAATCCGGGTTTTTCACCAAAACGAAACAATCAAACGATGTTTCTTACCTGAATTCTCGTTGTTTGGAAGCCCACGAGCACAGATCT
>CM044001.1:92999157-93009643 GCA_024085815.1 Flaveria linearis | reverse complement strand
GAAATGTGTTTCGGAAGTGCTTGTGGTTGTAAATCTCGTGCACGGAGCAGCCGAAGGCTGCTCTGCACTTCTGCAGTCGATTCTGCTGTTCTGGCGACTTAGTCTGCCGTGCGACTGGGTGTGTCGTGCGATTGAGTCGTGCGACGTGTCTATCGTGTGACTGAGTGTCCGACTGGGTGTGTCGTGCGAAGGAGTCGTGTGACTGGGTGTATGCGTGGGAGTGAGTCCTTCTGATGAATGTGTGCGATTGTGCGTGTGTCGCACGACTGAATGCCTAGTCGCACGAATGGAGGTTCAGGTACGAATGAAGCTGATTCGTACGAATGAAGTTGATTCGTGCGTGGTTGTGGTTTGAGTCGTGCGATTGGGTGCTGTGTGGTACGATGAATGCTGAGTCGCACGAATGAAGTCAATCGTACGAATGAAGCTGATTCGTATGAATGAAGGTGACTCGTGCGGATGGAGTGTGAGTCGTGCGTGGTCCTGTCGCGCGACTGGAGTGGTTGTGTGTGAGTTTCTTCTTGTGTGTGGTGTGTGTATGTCGTGTGATGTTAAGGTGAAATCGACACGGTTACCGTTGCTAATGACAATATTTAAGTTAACACTATCAAACTTACTATGATATCACAAATCAAATCAACTTTAGCATTTTACAATTATCAATAACGGATTTGAACCAAAAATATTTACCAAGTACTTTCTAATAACAATAACACTTTACACAAATATCATCGGCAATGGCAACGATTTCTAGTACTTGGATCTACATAAGATCTAATACGTATGTCTGCTTGTGTGTGTTCCACGTGACCAAACGATACAACCCGAACCAACCGAACATTAGTATTTTCATTAAACGTATCATAATGCTTAACGATAACTGTTAATAGGTGTTTGACCTTTATTGCATACAACATTTGGAACTGATCATCCATACTTACCACCGAACAAGTGAGTTCGTGACCCCTTTTTATGCTTATTCAATACTTCAATTATTTACAAACATGGAGGAAAAATATGCTCACCCACTTTTATGTTGTAAACTTACATACTTGGAATCATGTGCTACTGTTTTGTGAGTACTTATCTGATACATACATGAGTCGTGTGTGTGGTACTTTCTTTACAACCAATTAATTCCGGTGTTGGAACCGACGGATAGGTATTGGTAGTACTACTGGGTTGACACACCCACCCTTGTTTGTTGGTATACTAGTTGGTACCAATAGTAGCCAGGAACGGGCCCTTGGGTGAATATATTCTGACAAGATTCTATGTGTACATCATTGGGTTTGGTTGTAAAGCTCATGGTTAGTGATTTGCTTACTTATAACTGTATACACGATATTCCGCAAAACTATTATGCAGCATCAATTTACTTACTATTCAAAACTGCGAGCTCACCAACAATTTGTTGCCCATTTTGAGCATATTTTTCAGGTGATAATGCTAATTGAAAATCTAGGTGTGCTGCCTTAGTGGAGACCCTAGGATGCATTTTGAGACTATACAATACTTGACAAACATTCTTTTGAAACATTGTAGTCTGATTTCATACAATTATTCTTTTGGATACTTGTTTCCGGTTGTGGGAATTACATTACAATGTTATTGTTTTGGATATGTGAATTAATTACAAGTTTTAGCTTATGACTATGTTGTCATGAATATTGACTAAACACGACACACGTTTGTGTGGGGGTCGTCTCTGACACGCTTTATCATCAATTACATTATTGCATCTCTATGGGTAACAATGTGTTACGACGATTCCGTCTCGTTACATCCCCATGTTTCCGCTCCCAGCGGGGGGTGTGACATTTTGCATCTATTCGCTTGAGTTTCTCGCTTTTGGTCATCAAACTGCATAAGAACACAATTAAAACATAAATATGTATGTAAGTATATTTGAAAAATTATGTGAGCCAACGAGATCTATACATAAGATCAAAAAAGAAACCTTGAAGCATCCATATTTTTTTGACTCAAGTCACCAGCCATTCTTTTTGTTCAAATCACGCTGAAACAAAAATTACATTTATCATAACATATGAATCAAAGTAAACTTCTATTATATTATATGACTTAAACTTGAGAAGCATGACTACCTTGAATGGTTGATCTTTTAACATTTTTGAACCCTGCTCCATACTTAAATCCACAATTAGAACAGAAAGCATGAAACAAAATTTGCAAAGCCATGAACAAAACATAATTAGCAGATTACTTATATATTTAAATACCTTACTGAAAAATAAAATCCTCAAACAGAACTGGAAACTTGGTACCAAAAACAACTGAAAGATGAATTAGCTTAAGGTTAGAAATCTAAGTACATAAACAAAACAAACATATACATAAATATACTACAGGCTGGATTGCAAATTTCTGTAAAATAATTATATAGAACAACATTTTGGGATGTTTATCCCTAAAAAGCTACAACAGACTATATTTTATGATAATAACCAATTAAACAAATCGTAAATTTAAATGATAATTCAGCTAGATGTTGATAATACCAAGCATTTGTTTTTTTTAAAACATTTAAAATTATAGGATAAGAGACTTCTACCTTGAAGTTAGTTACTATTATGGAATTGTTTATTGTTTATTATAATTTAAATTATTATTATAAGTTACTCACATACATAGTAAGTCATTGTTTATTGTAATTTTAATTATTATTATAAGTAATCAACATATATAGACTTAATTAATTTACGATTTATGAATCCTAACTGCATTCTTTAGAATTTATCATTTATGAATCCATGTTTACACAACAGGTGAGTTTGCAGATGAGTTTTTGTAGATGACTTTGTAGATAATTGCAGCTGCAAGTTGGTAACAGTATATGCGTTTTTATGTATTTGGTTGAGATGTTTGTGGAGGATATAATTGTAAATAAAGTTAACAGCTGTAATGTGTAGAGATATTATGGAAATTAATGTAGGGTTTATTTTGTAAATAAGATTTTAAGTACTATTTTACCCTTATAACTGTTTGTATCCTATTCATTGAATATTGTACGTGTTCTTAATTTTAGGGTATCTTAAAAAACCCTCTCATATATTTTATATATGGTATAGATATATCTACGTATATATATATATGTATTATATATGTATATGTATATATATATATATGTGTAGGGAAATGATCAAATGTTAATCCTCTATTATTGCGATAACTGTGTTAACTTTTAAAGATTAATCAAAATCATATTTTTTTGTGGAATAGTATAATTATACATATACAACGTTATGTTCTTTTATGTACATGTGTAAATTCACAAGCGTAAAAAAGTTACGACAATGTAAGTTACACTTACAGCACTAAATATTTACTGATATAAGTGTAACTTACACTAGTGTAAACTTTTTACGCTAATGAATTTGCACATATACATTAAAGAACATATTTTGTGTATATGTGTAATGATGTTATTCCAACAAAAAAAATAATAATTTGATTGATATTCAAAAGTTAACACGGTTATCGCAATAATAGAGGGTTAACGATTGAACCTTACCCATATATATATATATATATATAGGGAAGGGATCAAATGAAAACCACCTTTATAATTGAAAACCATAAAAAGCACCCTCACCAATAACTTTTTTTTTTAATCTTTTTATTTTTATTTAAAAGGCTAATAGGTAATATGGCACCCTTTTGATTTTTGTAATTATCTATCTTTTAAATTCATTTATTATCTTCATATTGAAATTTCAAATTCATCTTTCTCTCACTTATCAAGAAATAAACCACCGTGATTTTTAATTAGGGCATTCTACAATCAGCACCATCAACATACTGTCACCGCCATTTCATACCCCGCTGACACCGCTACCACCTCCGCCATCGTATACCACCACGTTTTGCGATCTCTATGTGCCATCATATAAACCTACATGTCATCATCTACCACTCCAACCACATTCAAAGACCACCGACACCACCCCTTTCTACCATCAATGGTTCGTGTATTTCAAACAAATCATTCAAGAAAAGAAGAACTGGGAGGAAGATGATGAACATGTGTCATACAAGTTATGTTACATGCATGTATCTTGGAAGATGATTGGGATTAAAGAAGAGAGCATGAGCAAGTACATGAAGAACATATCGGCCTTACATATATGTAAACATATATGAGATCTTAATTTGTCTTTTACGTTTTTAATTCTTAGTTCTTAGATATATGTAACTCATACATATACATAAGCAATATATTATCACTGTTATTACATATGGGCTCTTAATTCTTCTTCCTGGTCTTTTCATTCTTAGCTTTTTAAATTATGTTTACATATATGTAACACAATGATTTATATACATAGCACGTTATTACATATACATAACACAATGTTAGATATTAAAATTGATCATCGTTTTACGTGGTTATGTATATGTAACTCAGATTATGTTCATGTGGTTATATTCTTTTTCATACAATATACACTGATACATATACGTAACGTAATGTTACGTATTGTTATTTAATCAAAATCTTTGTTCTGGTGGAATATTTTGTTATCATTACATATAAGTAAAGAGTTTATGTAACAAGATCAATAACATGGTTTAAATGCTTACAAAATTTAAACTTGATTTAGTGAACTTAAAGTTTGATTAGGTTACGTATACGTATCATAGTATTTCATATACATAAGAAACTGATACTATACGTAACATAGCGTAATATATAAAACTAATTATCCTTCAATCTATTACAAAAACTAAAAATATAATTTTTGAGTAACGCTTATAAATAAGTTTAGGTTGGAATAATAAAAGATAAGAGAGAGAGAAAAGAGTGATACTAGGAATTTAGTTGATAGTGGTTTGTTTTGTATTAAAAAAAATATCGTTTCCATTCTAATGAGTAATAATAACTCCCTTTTTTTCATCTAATTATAATTATGTCATTAATTAATTATAACAGTTGATCTGTAACACCCGCCTCCCAGGACATACCGTGGGGAGCGTTACGCATTGGGTATACAGAACGCATAGGAATTATAGAGTACACAGCGGAAGTCTAACTTTAATTATAAATCAAAAGCGTATAATACATCTATTATAATAGGTAATACCATTACATCAGTTTAACTATACTAGAGATCCAAATCTTCAACAACATTCTAGAACTTATTTCTTATAAACTAGCTCGTAATCTTCAATCCCTGCAATCACTTGGCACCTAGGATGTGTGTCCATAAAATAAAAACATTTGGGACTTAGTATAAAGCTTATGAGTTCATAAACATGGCATTCTTCAAAATTCAAAACATGTTATTATTGACTATTGCATCAATCAGATACAGCCATGGCAAACAGATAGGAACAGAGTAAGCACAGTATAAATTCACATAACAAGGCTATGTATACAAACTCCACTGGCTAAAGCAGAATCATACAAGCAGCCCTCAAGCATCCTATCAAGCATTGCCACATATCACAGATGCTATTGATAGTCAATTCTACAATTATTACCAGTTATCAGAACATCATATTCCGTTTTAGAAAACAGTTCAGAGGAACTCACCTCAATCAATCAAGTCGGTGATATCTTCTGCTCAGGTTCACTGCTATCAGGTATTATCCTATATGCAAAATAACATTATTTAAGCTATATTCTAGCTAGTAACAATTTTAGGGATGATTCGTTATCTTTTCCTATTTGTTGGTTTTATTCGGGCACTTTCTTTTATCCTATACCAACCCTTTGGTACACCCTTGCTAGTTGGCATAACTCGGGTGTTTCCATCATACCCGAGCCAACCCTCCGGGGTTACCCAATACCTTCCCTAATTATAACCTTAAAGTCTAATAATAATAATAATAACAACTACAACACTAAAAATAACAAATAATAATAATACTAACTATAACAATAAATATAACAACTATAATAATATAATAACTATAAAGATGATAATAATAATATTAATAATAACTATATTAATACTAACTAGTAACTTTCCACCCGCGCGATGCTGCGGGGGAATCGTTTATTACGCAAAAAAAAAATTATTACGTATGGCTGCTTCTAACATTTGGATTACATCCCAAATGGCTCTGGTTCTACTTTGCTTTTGTACACCATTTCATAGCATATGCAATTTTATTCAATAAATTATCATTGTTACGAAAATTTTGAAAAAGCTTTTGATGAACCAACAATTACATATGCCTTGAAAATCATTTATTGGTATGGAAAACATATTCAACCAATCGAGATGAAATTGAAGGGGGAAATAGCATAATGATACCTTGTGGCGTTTGGGAGACGGTGGCTTGTGGTCAGAGGACGATGATCGCTTGTTGTTGTTGTTGTTGTGGGGTATAGATCCACTGCGACGCGTGGAGACCATATCTCCTGTGCCTCTTTGTTGTTGTCTTCTTCTTCTTCGTCTTCGTTGAGAGAGAAACAGAAGGAGTCTCTAGAGAGAGAGGAATGAGACGAATTGTTACTATAGTCAAAACTATGACACTCTTTCAAAAAAAACATTTAAACAAAACTAAAAACATAAATATTCATTCAACAGAAAGATTCATTCCTCCAAAATATGTGTGCTCCTATGATCTCAAATTTGGAATTATCGAAATATTTGTACTCCTATGGTAGATAATGGTCCTATTGATATAGGATATTATATTGAAATCTATGGACTTACTTTTTTCGTAGTTTCTTCTTTTGGTGTGTGGCTCTGTAAAAGGGAAACAAAATAAAAATTATCAGGTACTTAAAGAGTGTAACCCAACGTTACAAAAGTAGCTTAGCAAATTGACCCATTGATAGTTTCAACATGACAACATGTATCTTTTAACTCATTCAACACCCTATGAAATCAGTTGATACCAAAAGCTTGACTACCAAGTTTGTAATTCATCTTCTACTCGTTTAAATCTCACTCCTACCAAAAAAACAGAAGCATAGATAGACCTCACTTATACCTTAATTCTATTTTAATACATAGAATACAAAGCATTATAGCACAAGCATAGATAGACTGCGGAATTTAAACCCATTTCCTGTTTTCAACAGAAATTGAACCATTGATAGTTTCAACATGACAACAAAGTTTGTAACTTTTAAATCATTCAACATGAAATCAGTTGATACCAAAAGCATGACTACCAAGTTTGTTATTCTACTCTTTTAAACCTCACTCCTACCAAAAAACAGAAGTCGGTTGCATATAGTGACGGCTTAGTGTGGCTATACCACAGTGTAGAAAGAAAAGTCAAATAAAATCAAAGAAAAGTCGAATAAAATCAAGTAATCAACAGCAATTACTATTTGAAAGAAATGTAGATTAATCGAACAACAACAAATTTTACATTTGATGAAGATTATGAGTGCAAGACTTACATTTGATGAAGATTGTGAGACGACTCCTTCACCATAAATCTTTTCTTGTTCTCACCATAATGAATTCGGATAATTTTGAGGAAACTCCATCTGCAAAAGCCACAAAACTGGTGTTATTTGTATTTGAATTGGTCATTGTCAGTCCCAGTTCTAGTTCAGTCCAAGTCCAAGTCCCAGTTCTAGTTCAGTTTGCATAATAACTAACCCAAAGACTCAACCCATTGCATAATTGACTGCATAAAACTGACCCAAATGACAACCCATTGCATAATTGACTGCATAAAATATTACCCAAATGACCTAGTAAAAACTGCATATAAGCTTAAACAATTGACTGCATAAAACCCTCACAGAATTCTCCTAACCACTTTGTTCTGCCGCCAAGGCATGTTTATTAAATTAAAAGAAATAATCAAAGAATGCAGAGAACATCAGAATCCCAAGAACCTCAGAGCCTCAAATCCCTTTTCCTTTGGCAAAATATATAATTCTAAACCTCACTCAGCTTCTAATCAAACCAGCAAATTAAGCACCTAATCCAGCCAACCAATTTCTAAAGAACTTCATGTAGCAAATTAAACATAAAATTAAGCACCTAATTCAACCAACCAATTTCTAAACACCAAATACATCAATTAGCAATTTCTAAACCATATTTTTGAGCATCACACAAACATGAAACTATGTAAATACACAATTTCATTTTCATTCAATAAAGCACCAATTTGAGGGAAAGAACCCTAATTTTGCACAGAATCACACATATCAATGAAAATCAAAACCACAATACTTCGAACACCACTCGGGGAACCAACTTCGTGACACAACAAACCAAAGACCAAAACCGATCGGAGCACCAATCGAGAACACCAATCGGAACCCCAAAACCAATCGGAACACCAATCGGAACTCACGAGATAACAGGGGTGTTTCCATCATACCCGAGCCAACCCTCGGGTTACCCAATACCTTCCCTAATTATAACCTTAAGTCTAATAATAATAATAATAACAACTACAACACTAAAAATAACAAATAATAATAATACTAACTATAACAATAAATATAACAACTATAATAATAATAATAACTATAAAGATGATAATAATAATATTAATAATAACTATATTAATACTAATACCTACAATGATAATAATAATAATAATAACGACTATAATAATAATTAAACATAACCTTAAACAAGGTCGTACCTGAAAACTATCTACTGTAATTTGATGTATAGTCTCCCCTACTCGCGGTCCTAGTCGCGCTCATACTCGAGTACCAAAACGACTACTAGCAACACCCAACGGGGTATCGAAAACTAGGATTTTCTTTATATTAGAGCGTTCCCAAGAAACTAATGTTCTAAATTCAACCTTAAGATTCCTATTTATAGAGATAGTGAGCTATTCAAATTTGTATGAGCAGCGATGCGGCATGAAAATTCTTTTAGTTTCGATGTGAGATGAATTGAATTACAATTCTTAGAATTGCAATTGTAGTAATATATTATTATTTTATTATATATTATTATATTACTATAATTAATTCAGCTGCTTAACTCGTTTTTCTCTTATAACTTTTAATATATAGCGTATTATGAAATTACAAATATGTCATTGTGACGAGCTTATTTTTCTCTACGAGTCAACCTAAGTTTCGTAAAAACCGGAGCAGGTTCGAATATAATATATTATTATTATATTCAAACGGTCTCTTATAACATAAAAATTTCATGTAAACTTCAAACTTTAAATAGACAATTTACTCATCACTTAATCGTTTGACAATATATGAAATGCGAAGTTCATATGACCCAAACGCTCAGGTTGTTACATGATCAAATAAATCAAAGGTTATAAAGTGTTTTTTTTTTGTTTTTATTTATAATGTACTTTCGATTAGAACCTTCTCATATATATATATATATATTTATATATATATATATATATATATATGTATATATATATATATATATATATGATAGGATTCCTAAGAAAACCCCTATTTATAAGAAAACCAAGAAAATCACTTTTAAACCTTTGATCAAAATTGATCAATGGTTGATATTAATCAATGGTAAATTTGTAATATTTAATAGATAGTTGTTTTAATTAAATGATTAAAGGGTGTTTTAGGTAGATTACAATTTCTATATTTTGAAAATAACCAAAATCCTTAAAATCTCTCTCTCTCTCTCTCTCTCTCTTTAGAATCAAACACAAGATTATTTTAATTTAAAATCAAATTAATTTATTCAAATATTATTCTAAAATATTTTAAAAGAATAAAAGTTTTTTTTCTACAGATCTATATTAATTACATACATGCTTACATATACGTAAACATGTTCACATATATGTTTAAAATATATTTTCTCTCTACAACATGTTTACTTATATGTAAACAAGCAAAACAAACAAAAAACATGACAATTCCTATTACATTAAAATGATAAATCTTATGTATATGTATCACTCACTAAAATAATATACAAAATTTAAAATTCTAATAAATTACTATTAGAATCGATAATCAGCTGAAAATAATATAAAAAAAACTATAACTATAACATGCAACTAGTATAAAATAATATTTTAAACTTAAAAAATTGCACATACGTAGACATGGTTCCATATATGTAATTGATTACATATACGTAACAATCATCTTCATATTAATAAAAAAATGTCTTCATCTCCATCTTCTTAAATAACCAACGGTGAATTGATGCATCATACGTAACCTGCTTATGTATATGTAAACACAACCAAATTAGCAATTAGCAAAAAAAAAAACAATATGCATACTATTATGTTAAAATGGTGAAAAGCAATCAGAAAACAAATAAATAAGACATGTTGGTGAAACTTACGTATATGTAAACACCCTTGCGTGATCAGATCCTCATCCCTAGCAGATATAAGATGCTCCCAATATCTTACGCAAACAAAAACCATAGAAGTGTTTTCTCAGCCGACTGGTTATTACCATCACGTGCAATTACTTCGAGTCTGGAGACGGTGTCTGTGTTTCCAACGATGTCTTTCACTTTCGTCGGTCAGAACTTCTTAACCCACGGGATTTCATAATCAT